>OLKM01001135.1:0-92500 GCA_900291075.1 Melanogrammus aeglefinus | reverse complement strand
ACTAAAAAGTGAAATGCCAGCAGGTAGGTGAAGTGTGTAAATCAAGACGCCTCATCATGACAGGAGGAGAATGCTGTAACATTGATGATGGCTGGTGGGCTCCCGGCACTTGAGATTCTGTTCAAATGGGGCAAATGGCTGCATTGTCTCTATTAGGAAAAACGATGTGGACTGCTCATAGACTTTGAATACGATTCTTACACACAAAAGCCTGATAGTGTTTGTGTGGGCATGCGTTGGTGAGAGAAAGGCGTGAAAATCTGTTCACAGATCAAATCCAAGGCACCTACATGGTTACCGCAGGATATAGTTAGTTACTGTGCAACAAATAGCTGGAATAAACTCCCTGAGGATTTAAGACTTGCCCCAACTCTGAGCACCTTTAAAACAAGACTGAAGACTTTTATGTTTCGCTTTAGCTTTCGGCTAAATCTTAAATACATTGCACTTTCTAAAAAGCTTTTTTTTTTAACTTTGCATTTATTTTCTATTTTAATACTAAAATGCCTTTTTAACTTTCTATTTTGCATATGTTTTCTTTTACTAATCTATTTTTTTATTTCATTGTATAGCAATGTTTATATGTGAAGCACTTTGAGTCTGCCTTGTGTATAAAAAGTGCGATATAAATAAAGTTGCCTTGCCTTGCCATTCATGTGTGGGTAGGAGCCTGCATGGTCCGATCTATAAGGGATCCTGGAAGCGTATAAACGTGCTTATAGACACATGCATCATTGCTGGGCAAGATGTGTTATCTCCATGAAACTTGAGGTTTAATATATGTGTTTGGATGAAGGAGATGAAAATGTTAGCTTCCAGACTGGAAATACAAAGTTCATTTGAGCTTGACAATAAACTGAAATATAATGCAGTCAGCTTGTTTTGATGGGGTAAATGTGGAGCCTAAATCCTGTTAATGATAGAAAAGAACATTCTGAACTACCGTTTGTCTACTTAACAACTAAGTAAGTTTGTACTCTTGCTGGTTGCGGCAGATGCCGACGTACAAATGTTTTAGCCTTCTCCAATCTGCTCGTGGGTGTTTACGCCAATCAAACTACATTTACTCTGGCCACATTTCAAAATACATCCATTTCTATAATAACGTTTCACCTAATTAGAATCTTCCTCTAGCTGTCAAAACCACAACAGCACATTCATATTTTTGGTCGCCTCTATTTTGCAGCACATTGTCAACGGCTTATCAAGCAGGAGCTTTGGTCTGTAGTGGTCCTGGGAGGTGGCGCGAGCCTCAGATACAGATAGACAGGGAGCTGGCAGGACGACAGCCCTTAAACAGCCCTGCCTAACCTGCCTGGTCATTTTCCAGAGTTTGCATTGCAGGAAACCTCAACTCAAGGGGAAATAATAGACATGGAGCCCCCAATAATAGGGCTTATACATTGCAATCGCAATGACGTCTCCATTTTGAAAATAGCAGTTACTTATTGTGCCAGTAGTAACCTTCTTTTGGTCATTATTTAGTAATTAATTGTGAAATTATTTATCATCCAACAGTGTTGGGTTTGAAACTGCCTCAGCATTTCTAATGCGAGCCACGTCAAAACAACGTTTTCATTAGTCTAGGTCGACTAACACATGCTCTGATGCCTTCTGTGGCCTTATCGTTCTCCCCTCCTCCTCGCTACAACCCTCAGCTCTGAGGACGCCAGGTGGGTTCCTAGCCCTCTTGTGACAGTGATAACCTTTTCAATTATGATTGCCGGTCTTGAAATGACAGGAGAGGGCAGCTTCACATGCCCACACAACAGCTCACACTTTATCATGTTGCATTATGCCAGCACTGACCAACCAGGCTTTCATTCCCACACAGGCTTTCAAAAGATACGGCTCGCTCGCCACCATGAATTATTCATGTCATTCGCTAAAGATGCAGAGAAAGAAAATAGAAAAGGTTAGAAATTTTTTTACCCAGCCTCTTCGTGAACGTCATCAAAGGGATTTTACTTTCGACCTGTTCATATCTATCCACCATTATGGGCCCCACGTTGTGATCTACCCTAATGGTGATAGATTAAAAAATTATACAATGTCTTAAAATATCTTTTGAAGATCTTCGATGTGGTAATATTTTTGTGTACCTCTGATGTTATTTTATATAGTTTATAAGTGAAAACAACAACAACAACAACAACAACAACAACAACAACAACAACAACAACAACAACAACAACAACAACAACAAAAACATTGATGGTGACATTAATGACCCCAAATTAAGACTTTAAGTCTGTTTTGTGAGTATAATTGATTGGATCAACACTCAAAGTTTACCCCCACCATCAACCCAATGTTTAGGCCTTTGTTTATATACCTGACAAACAGACAACAACAAATCATGCTCAAGACAACAGGAAAAAGGGTTTCAATGAAACAAGAACATACATATATTGACAGCAATAAGGCATTTAGAGTTTAGCCATATGCATCCTCATGTAGCAAGTGGTTGACTGGCAAAGACAAGTTCATATCTTCCCACTACAGCAATACCGAGGTCAGCATTAATCAGAAGATATGATGAAGTCATCAATGATGATCACTCAATTCTATAGTGGTCAGACCGTGGTCAATGATCTCCAGGACTTGACACATCTCAACACAAAGGGAATTGGAAGATAATTAATAAAATAGTGAATATTGATCACAACAAGGCCTTCATACTTTTCATGCATTTCAAAAGGTATACATGTAGTCCAGCCCAAACCAAAAAGAAAAAAAATAATAACAAGACTTTTTTGTTCTTTCATTAAAAAATATAAAAAAAAATAGGGAATGTGAGAATTAGAACTTCAAATAAGTGTTTCTTATCAACCTTTCTTTGAAGTTCTCAACCCCAGTTTTACCAGCAAATTACCTTCAAACCTAAAACATGCATTTAAAAAACAGGCTCAATGCCCCCATGATGCATAATGGAAGAGAAGGCTGAGTGGGAGTGGAGCTTATAAGCCAAGAAATGAGAGGAGCCTCTCATTTCTTCAGGCTTCGGAGATCTTGAAGTCTTGGCCTTAGTCTTGGAGCTTGGTCTATTCCAGCTCCACCTCCCCCAGGTTCCTCCAGCTTGCAGCCCGGAGACGCCATAGCGTGTCACACCTCTGGCAGGTCACACCTCTGGTGCGAGGGAAATGCACCTGGCGTGATGGAAGTAGGAAGAACGAAGAAACACAAAAACAACGAAAACGCCCACGTGTGAGGGTCCCTGCCCAACCGGTACCGGAAACCTGATTTGTTCTACTTAACCATCACCCTAACCATGACCGTAACCCCTAACCCCTTAACCTTAACATCACCCTAACTTAAACACCTAACCTCTAAACCTAACCATAACCCTAACCCCTTAACCTAACCATCACCCTAACCTAAACACCTAAACATAACCCTCACCTTAAAACCTAACCATAACCATAACCCCCCTAAACCATAAAGCTGAACCATAACTGAGTGTATTGGCTATATTAAGAGCCAATCAGCTGGACTAGGTCCAGAGAGGTGGAGCTAGACTAGGTCAAGCTCCACCCATTTGGCTCTGCAGTGAGCACCTGGCACGTGAGGAACAGGACGCAGGTCGATGTTGTTTTGTTTTCCGGTACCTGGTAGCCCTGAATCCCTGATGGGAAGATAACTGAAGCTGCAAAGTTTCAGGGGGAATATAAGTAAGGTTCATGCTGAAACTGCAGTAGATGAATAATATCAACACGCAAGAATTATTATTAAACAGCAGCCACACTTGCAGAATGAGTCAGGCATCTTTTTTTTTTAGCATGATCATGGATCCGGATAAGTTATTCATTATATTCATATAATTGTTTTAAGATCTTGGTAAGGACATCAAGGAATGGAAGCCAATGGGAATGACAAACCAAAATGCAAAGCTCATTTACATTGGGATGGTCTAGTATTTGGTTATATCTGGTTTTGACTAAAAGTCATCTATTAAAAATACGGCCTGCGTCCCATCTAATTGGGTCGATGTAAATCACACATCCGAATGAAAGTGCAAATATATGCTGACATCTGATCTCAGAGTGTTTCTGTAAATCGCACAGTCCATCCAACAATCCACTTGTGGCGCAATGACATCAACGCTTTGTTCACTTATGTTGTTGACGAGCTGACGAGGGAAAGAACCCCCGCCCAACTCGCGGCTCCCGCTCCCCTGGACTCCGGTTGGACAACTGACCCAGTTTCAGTCCAAATCAGTCGCGCGCTTCAACTCGATCGGCTGATGGAATTTATCAAGACGGGGCTTCGCGGCATTTTACGCGGTATGTGCGCACACCACTCTCCTCCACCATGCTGCCACTGAAGTTATCCACGCAATGAATCCTGCCAACCAAACTGGAAGTAGTGAGGGGGGTACTGCAACAGCCCACCATTTGTTTGCTGCTGGCACCTACAAACTTCTCGCCTTGACCGTCGGCAGCATTGGGGTGTTTGGGTTTTGCAACAACGTCGTAGTGATCGTGCTCTTCTATCGGTTCAAGAGACTCCGGACGCCTACGAATCTGCTGCTGGTCAACATCAGCGTGAGTGACATACTGGTGTCTGTTTTCGGCATCAACTTCACGTTTGTTTCGTGCATTAAAGGCGGGTGGATCTGGAACAGGGCGACATGCACGTGGGACGGATTCAGCAACAGCTTGTTTGGTGAGGATGTACAATATTCATATTGGTAATCGAAGTCTTGAATGGATGCTTTTTTGGACGTTTTAGATGTCATTTTAATTATTGTGTTTCATTTTTTTTGTCAGGCTGTGGTTCAATATATCTCACAGTTTAGTTTGCATGGACCCCTTGAGCCTTTTAAATTAAAATGTATTTTGTATTTAGCTTTTCTCCTTATCTAATTTGAGTTGTCCGCAGTAATCCCCATTACATTCCCCGCTCTATCATTAGACTACATGTCACACTGTGATGGAGGACGTTTTGGAGGTGAATTGGAGTGTTAAAAATGAGATGATGGGGCGTTGTATTCTTGTGACGGTGACTTTCATAGTGACATTGGACAGAGAAATGTCCTGCCGCTAATAGGGCTATGCCTGATGCGGAGCCGCAAGGGGACTAATGAGATAATGACATAGTGAGGTGCGTGAAGGGGAATATACAGGCCAGGCTTTCTCTCGGGGCTTCATCAGACATCCACAGCAAACAATAAAGTCATCTCGAATTCACTATTTCTGTGAGTGGTAAGTAACCAAATGTTGCGTGAGGGTTTGGTTTTACGCATTTGCATTTTTGATGCACTCTTAATGCCGCGCTATTTTTGTTTAACAAATAAAATAGTTCTACGACCCAAATACAACCCCTTTCCACAACACTGTAAGGCTGAATGAATCACATCCGAGTTCAAACTCTGTTGGCAATGTGAACCTTCAAGAGAAAGACAAGTGAATGAACACATCCGTTGGATACACGCACACATAGACACACACGCACACGCATCCCACCCACTCACGTGGCTGCTGTATCCCATTTATAGAGATACGACCCAGCTGCCGCCTCCACCACTGCGAGCTGAAGGTGTAAATACTCGGCCAATTAGCGGGGTCTGCGTGAGCGGCCGCAGACCGCTAATAGCCTCTGACACGTGCGCCTCTGTGTTGTTTCCAATGTACTGGTCCTGGCTCACACGGCTCCGGAGCCAACCTGATGGGTACGAATGGCAATTTTATGGCCTCTTTTATTGTAACCTAGAGATTGACTGAGTCCATGATTGTGACTGAAAGAGCACTTACATATCCTGGGATATGTTGTTTACTGAATAACCATATTCAATGATGAATAACTTTGTTATCATTAAACACCATTAACATGAAAACAATTAGTAAACCTGAAGACCATTACTTCATTAGTTAACTGTTAATTAACTGATGGTAAATTGATAGCTCATGCTAATTACTGCATCAACTAAAGTAAATTAATGTTTAAGTTATTGTACCCTTTTGTAAAGTGTTACCAAGGCTCCATTATGTCACTTTTGGTGCATAATTTTCTTTTAATGAAATGTATGTAAGTCTATAAAAAAAGCATCACAGGGATTCACACTCTCCAATTCAATGTTATCGTGGCGTTGTCTGTGTGTGTCTCTGTGTGTTTGTGTGTGTGTGCGTGTGTGTGCGTGTGTGTGTGTGTGTGTGTGTGTGTGTGTGTGTGTGTGTGTGTGTGTGTGTGTGTGTGTGTGTGTGTGTGTGTGTGTGTGTGTGTGTGTGTGTGTGTGTGTGTGTGTGTGTGCGGTGCGTGTGTGTGTGTGTGTTAGGCATCGTCTCCATCATGACTCTGTCGGCCCTGGCCTATGAGCGCTACATACGGGTGGTGCACGCGCAGGTGGTGGACTTCCGTTGGGCGTGGCGCGCCATCGGCCACATCTGGCTCTACTCGCTGGCCTGGACGGGGGCTCCTCTGCTGGGCTGGAACCGCTACACCCTGGAGATCCACGAGCTGGGCTGCTCCTTGGACTGGTCCTCCAAGGACCCCAACGACGCCTCCTTCATCCTCCTCTTCCTCCTGGCCTGCTTCATCGTGCCTGTGGGCATCATGATCTACTGCTATGGGAACATCCTCTACATGGTCCGCATGGTAGGAACGGCCTCTGCTCTCAGCTTCTCACCCCGTCAGGGGTTTAGGTGTCAGTGTACGGCAGTGCGAGCCTGGCTCCGCCCGCCTACGTACTTCCGCTCAATTTTCATTTCCCTTCAGTACTACGTCTGGGTTGGCGGTTTATTTGCGGGTTTTCTCCGGCCAAATTGTGCCGGTCCAATCAACAAACAGATGGAGTGGCTGAGAACAATGACGCTGAGGTTGTGCGCTAGTTTGAGTTGTGGTCAAACGTTAGCCCTTGGTTGTGGCAGATCCAGACTGGCACTGGGCTGATCCAATAGTTTCAAACTCCAACAGACACCCGCCTTCAAGTGAGTGAACGTTTGTCAATGGAGAGAGGCCAGACCCTCTCTGAGCAAATGAAGTGAAGTACAAGAGTCTGGTAGGACCAGGCTCTCTGCGGGCCATACCTTCTTTGGCATGTGACCCCATTTCGAGCTCTGAAAAGGGTTGCAACATTTACTTAAACTTTTGCCCATTTGCCTCAACACAAAACGTGTTTTGACCCCATAATATAACCACTGCCGGTAATATCAATGTCCCGGCAAGCGTGATCAAAATTGTTTTACTACACACTAAGTGATCAGCAGTAGTTTGCTCACTGGCTATTAATCAGTTGGCCCAAAGTGGGGTCCGGAACCCAGGAACCACTGGGGTAGGTTCTATTCTCCGGTGCATCCATCTGTAGCAGTGTCCTAATGTGCTAGTCATGGGTCAGGAGTGAATGTAGAAAGAACGACAGTCAGCAAGATAGAAACCTAGAAAGACTGAGTGACAATTAGAGAGGCAGACATATCAGACAGGCAGGCAGACATTATAATGAACATTTATATTTCTAGTTGGAAGATGATCGCCGTGTCTTGATCACCTCTTCATCTATCTTCCACCTTCCCCTTTTTCACACGTGCATTACATTAAACATGATGGCACTAATGTGCTGCTGTACATTCAGGGCTCTGAGGGTATGGCATGGAGGAAATGATTCCAAAGAACATAATGACATCAAGACTGTGATTAATGAGAGTGACGGGTTTTAGTTAAAACCTCCTTAATGAGACCCAGTTTGTCACTGATCCCATTCCTCAAGGGATCGGGGTGTTACAGACAGACCGTTCTGTGTGTGTGTGTGTGTGTGTGTGTGTGTGTGTGTGTGTGTGTGTGTGTGTGTGTGTGTGTGTGTGTGTGTGTGTGTGTGTGTGTGTGTGTGTGTGTGTGTGTGTGTGTGTGTGTGTGTGAGAGAGAGAAGAAGACCCACACATGCTAATGTGTTCTATCTACATATAGTCTTTAAGCTGACTCTTGACATACAGCTGTCTGCTGTATGTCAGCTAGTGGGATCGCACGCACACACATACATACACACCATGCATTTCTTCTCAACTGATCCATTTATTTGTACCAATCTTGTTTCTGGTACTTTTACATTTTTTGTATTTACTTCTCTGCTCCACTCATCAGCTTCACTCCAATCATTTGAATTTATGAATATTTAGATGTTTTCCCCAGTCGGTTTAATTTATTAATGCAAACACTAAGAGAGTTGACAGTGGACTGTGTTGGAACTAGTTTTTATACCAGAGAGTAATAGGCTTGCTTATCTGTTCATGGTCTTAAAATAAGTTCCTGGAACAACTAGTCCCAGTAAGCTATGATCTGACAATGAACAAGAATGCAAACAAGAATGCAGAAAAAGTACCTTGTACATGTATATCTATCTATGCATTTTAAATAGGCCCCATGAATTGGGTTTGTTGCGTGGGTTTTGCTATGTATTTTCCACTCTTTCCCATTCATCCATGGCATGGCTGCCATTTCACATATCACCTCCTTTTGACAACTCACCAAAAATGACTCTAGGTGTGAATTTACTTTGAATGTTTGTTGCAGAGCCTGAGAGATGGGCGATGAAGCACTCTTTATCCTTCAATGTTTTCTCACCCTTGTCTCCACGGACTGAGGGAATCCAAGGTTGAGTCGTGGCATTCATCTTTTAAACTCTCCAGCTTCAAAGGACTTGGAGGACCACAATTATGAGTCTGGAAAACGTATTGAATAATTAACTACGAAATAAGCAAAAGATATTGTGTATACCTAATACATTTTTCTGAAGACATTGCATTAAACTATTGCATTGCAATCAATGAACACACGTCACGTCAGCCTCTCTCTTCGTCGTCCAGCGTCTGTTGCTGGCGTTTGAACCACAGCCGGAGGGTCTCGTTATGCAGACTCACACATCGATCACGGGAGTGCTGCTACAGCTTCGCTCCTCACTCGCCCTCAACCCCTTCCCCGCCCTCCGAGGGGTGGAGCGGCGCTGATGGATTAAGGGCTGAGGACCGTTGGGATCTGTGAACACGGTGACACCTGTTCTGTCCTTTGCAGCTGCGCTCCCCGTCGCTCTAGACCGTTGCAGCTGCGCGCTCCTGGTCGAGAGGCGCTCCGTCGAGGACCTGCAGACGATGCAGATCGTTAAGATCCTGCGCTACGAGAAGAAGGTGGCGGCCATGTTCCTGCTGATGATCGTGAGCTTCCTGCTGTGCTGGACGCCCTACGCCGTGGTGTCCATGATGGAGGCGTTCGGCCGGCACAGTGCCGTCTCCCCCCTCACGGCCATCGTCCCCTCCTTCTTGGCCAAGTCCAGCACAGCCTACAACCCTCTCATATATGTACTGATGAGCAAAAAGGTGAGATCACTTACTTATTTTTCATTAAAAATATATATTCTTAATTGTGCTATTTCCATCCAATATGTTGTCATATTTATTTGCATCTCCTCTGCCATCCATGAGGCATAGTTTGGTCTTTGAGTCAAGTCTCTATGATTAGTGCAGTGGTTCCAAACCTGGGGGTCGGGGCCCCACTTGGTCTCCTCTTGTGGGCTTACGGGGTCGCAGGAGAAGGCTGACGTACGCTAGAGATATTTGATGATCCATTGGCTTTCTTAAAGGTTGTTTTCAAAGACGTCCTCTATATACACTCTTAAGGCCAAACGATTGTCGCCACAAGCACTCGGTGTACTAGAGCCATGTGCTGAAGTACGCCTCGACATACCTGAAGACGATAACCTTTTCAGAGCTAGAAATGGGATCACAGGCCATAATAGGCACAATGGTTCATTGTTAAAGTGGCCTTGCATTTAATACCTTCATATTTCTCTCTGACGTCGTGGTTTTCTCTTCTGCTTAAACTTTTTCTCTAAACGCTTAAACTCTAGCAAGAAAAGAGTTCAGGAAACCGCATAATAAAGTCGAAGACCTTTATTTAGAATGTTAAGAATGTAATTCAAAAGCTTAGCTGGTCTGCAGAGCTTTCCCAGCTTTGGCACACCGTCCTTCTTCTGTCGCTCTGTGATTCCTCCCGTAAGCTCCTAGCCAGGCTTCTTATCAAACAAAGCCCAGACATGGCTCCAACATCATCCAACTTCTGCTGTGTTCATGGTCTTCAAGACGAACTTGGTTTGCCACGTATTTTGGGCCAACCTTTCCCCTAGTTACCCTAATCCTTCACCCTCTGTAGATACACTCATCCGTTCCTTTCCTTTCAACGTTTTCTATCAAATTTCACATTGAACACGCAGCACTGGCGGCACACAACATCAGACCCTCTTTTTAATAAACGTTTCTTTATTAATAATCCACACTTATCTCATTCAGGACAATTGCCTCGAGAACATCCCGGTTAAAAAACAGTTTCATCCCAACTGCAATAAACTTTCTGAACTCTGAACATTAAAGGATTAAGCATGGCCCTTATGTATTGTGTAGTGTGTATGTCTGTATGTATATCTGTGTTGTATGTTTTGTAAGTTGGAACCTGCACCAAGCTGACAACAAATTCCACCAGCCTGGCTGTGTGGTCATTAAAAAAATGAATTGAATTGAATTGATTGAATTCATATAGCAGAAAAGGCAATATTAATATACTCCTTCCAAGGGTATAGTAAAACGCTCCGCTGCCTCCTCCCCTCAGCTCCGACGCAAGCGTCCTCCAGCTGCTGTGTTGGCGCGTCTCCTGGCGCCAGCGGGCCCCCAACGAGCGGCCGCTGGCCCCCGTCCAGCGGCCGCTCCGGCCCAGCGTCATGTCCCGCGTGGGCCGGGACCGGCCCAAGAAGAAGGTGACCTTCAGCTCCTCCTCCATCGTCTTCATCATCGCCAGCAACGACCTCAACCAGTCGGGCAAGACGTCCACGACGGACGGGCTCCCCTCGGAGGTCAACGTCATCCAGGTGCGGCCGTTGTGATGCAGGGGATGGGGAGTCCGTTCTCTCCCGACCCCCCCCCCCCCCCTACTGTCCTCCGTCCTGCTCCTCTGTGTGTAGAAACACGCCTTGGAAACACCGACCCAAAATAGATGTTCTCTGGCCACCCGGGACAGAACGGCTCTTCCACTGCCCGTCCAGATGACCTGATGGTACCGGTGACCAGCTCATGGTCCAGGAACCGCTTCCAGGAGGGAACGGGCTGATGATCCCCTTCTACCAACACCTGGTTCCCCTTGTGTATGTGGTAGAGACTTCAAATGGGTCCTAAAAATGTAACGAAGGCAAGATAAGACCCGGGAATGGGGAATTATTCAGGTGCAATTTTACTCGTCATGGCTTGGATATTTTCCATGTTTTTAAATGCTGGTCCCCTGCAGTCTGTTTATTTGGTCACAGGAGTTACCTTAGCCTGGTTCAAGTGGCTGAATTGTATAGTGGGTGGGAGGACTGCGGGGTTGCTACCTGTGACTGTTGCGCCTGTTTCACGTCAGTCCATAGGGTGGTGGTGTTTCACGTCAGTCCATAGGCTGGTGGTGTTTCACGTCAGTCCATAGGCTGGTGGTGTTTCACGTCAGTCCATAGGCTGGTGGTGTTTCACGTCAGTCCATAGGCTGGTGGTGTTTCACGTCAGTCCATAGGGTGGTGGTGTTTCACGTCAGTTCATAGGGTGGTGTTAATACGTCAGTTCTAGGTGTGTTATCACGTCAGTCCATAGCAGCGGCAGTTTCAGTCAGTCACACGTCTCTCTCACGTCAGTTCATAGGGTGGTGTTTCACGTCAGTTCATAGGGTGTTAATAGTCTACGTTTTAGCACTTAGTCATAGACCATAGCTCACACTCTCTCTCCGTTGTTTGGTTTTTTGTGTGCGTTTACAGGTTCAATAAAGAGATACTATTTTAGGCTAAACCTGCAGGTGTTTGTGTGTGATGTTCATCAGATTTTATCTTTATTAACAGGGCTGAACGGATTAATTTTGGACATCCGATTTAATTTTATGTGAGGCAGCTGAGACTTTAATTAGGAGGCCAGGAAATAAAATGAAACTGCTCCCAAGACAAACGAAATCCCATCTACACTTCCTAGACGCCTGCCAGATATATATAGACCTAATGGATGGATTTCCATCGCCGATAATAACCTTATTTGCTGTGAATCCATCAGGGGGCCCTTAGACCTCTCCCACACTAATGAAAGTGACGGGGATTTGAAGAAAAGTAGGCGAAAAAGAAAAACAATGTCTGAAGTGGATGCAATGTTTAGCTTTGAGATATATAGTCAGAAACTCCTAAACTCATACGATTGTGGCCAAAAAAAGAGTATCAAAGAGGCAAAACAATTGATTTATTCAAGAGAACATCAAAGTGACTAAAAGCAACAATTAACAGGGTGACGCATAAATCCAACAGATTCTGAGCATGACCTCTGAACTCCGGGTTTCCGATAGCGGAAAGGTTCATTTTTACTCAGACTTTCAGGCTTAGCAGTCTGTCCCACATTTTCTCAAAAGGGATGCTCGTTATTTTCGGAGGGTGTTTAGTAATCAGGTATGAGCCTCCTAGAACTGCTCCTGTAGCACAAACCAGCAGGCCTTGATTGATCACCTGGGGAAAATATATTCAACAGGTGAGTTTCATGTGCAGTCAATTATTAAATAATTGTATCATTATTATTATTATTATTATTATTATTAATCTTTCCAGAAATAAAATCGCGCATTCATTCAATTAAATGTAGGCTGAAGATGCATTATAAATCTGTCGCCATGTTTTGTCCCAGTATTTGTTTTCAGATCATTGAGGATCAATTTCAAAAGGAGAAAAGGATAGCACAACGTTTGTACCAACAGAATAACGTAAGTCCAACAGCCAAATTGACAAAGAATGACCTTTCCTAAGGCTATAAAGAACGTGTGCAATGAAATATGAAAGTGCAAAAAGCCGTTGAAAGGCACGATGGTACCAGGAGAATAACTATAGCTATAACGATTATCGTACACTCTCTGGTAGAGAAGTGTAACACCTCACCTTGTTCTGCCAGTGCCAGCGCTGCAGGGCCTCGTGGTATCTGATTCTGGTGAAGGTGACCTGCACAAAGTCAAAAGGTCAAACACAGTTCTGGATTTTCGAACAGTAATGAACATGCATCAGATCGTTTCAGAGGATTGCTCAAAGGCGACACTTGCCATTGTGTACAAGGGGACTATCGTCTTGGGCAGGAGAAAGTGGAGGATGTCATCAACCTTTTTCCGGAAGAGGAACCAATTGGAGTTGACGTGCGCTCTCATCTGAGGAACAACAAAAGGAAAGCTACGTTTGATTTAACCATCAAACAAACAAGTCCCTAAAGTGAGGAGCTGATGGTGTGAGGAGATAACCACTACGGGGTTCCAGCCAGAGACACATTTAAGAGTGCTGAGAATGTCAACAACTCTCGCGTGAGAGAGGGACGCTTAAGGTGCTAAGCAAGAGACTCCAGCCGTCACGTTTAATACAAGGTGTTGACGTCTTTGTTCTAGTTTCCTTGTACAAGACTTTCTTCCCAAGGCCTTATATGACAGTGGAATTGGAATCATTCGGTCATGGCTGACCGTCAGTGACAGCCACGAACAGGGGGAATCAAGACACCCTCTTTAAAGACGCCTTGGTTACTTATTATCTCTACCGATAGGGATGGGGGTTAACCCTTGCAGTTACTGCAATGGTGGTTACGTCAATATGCTTCAAAGTTATCAATCATTTTACCCCAAAAGCTGTTTTGCAGTTCAGGCAAGGTTCATTTTCAGCAGGTACAGATGACAGCCTAAGGCATTCCATTCCATTAACAAGATGATTTGATCTTTTATCTCTGTCTAGTTAAGGCAATGTCTGGCATAAGAATATTCTCTAATAATAGCCAAAACAGGTGCAGTACCTCGACATAGTTATACATGGCCAGGTCTGCAATAGTGTGGTCGTCAGGTACTCGAACGCGGCTGTATTCGGGCAGAACAGCACCTGGAATAGTGGAGGAAAAGGAGCTCTTGTCTTATTTTATAATCCGGAAGGGAAAAGGACAACATTGGACGGGCATCAACTGTTGGCATTCATAGTCCCAACTGCATTCCCAATCCACCTCACTGAAGTCCTCGCTGCACTGGTCCATTATTTCATCAAAAACAATGCAATCCTCGAAGCCCTGGAGGAAAAACATACACAGAACAAACATGGCCATGATGGATTGATAAAGTCGATCCAATCATTATGGATGTGCTTTGATAAAGGATGGACTTTTATCGTCCTCAATGGACACTTCTCTCCAATGTCAAATGTGCCTTGATCGATCTATGGACATTGAATGAATGATGGAGGGAGGAATAAATGGACCTTTAATTATCCATTCCTGTACATGGACGTGTTCACTGGACCACGACCCTGCCTTTCCTTCTCCACCACCCATTACTTCGGGTTCACTCACTGCGTTCATCCCTTGTCCGTAGAAAGGAACCACAGCATGGGCAGAGTCCCCCATGAGCACGCACTTGTCGTTGATGTGATACGGGGAACACTTAATGGACACCATGGCCTGGGAGGGAAGACGGAAGTAGTCCGTCTTAAGCGCCTCTCTACGAGACATACAGAAGCATACACATTAAAAAACAGGTGAATGGAAACATTGTGATTGGCTGGGTGAGCTGAATGCTTAATCAGTCCCTGGTTCGATCCCCAAAGTACGCAGCCTGAAGCGGTATCAGTAATCTAGTGTGGTCTGCATTTGGATCCCATCTCCTTTTTGCTCCCGTTGTCCCCTCCAGCACTGGTCGTCACAAGATGGTTAGACAGTATTATTAAGAGCAAATAGACCTTGAAATAATCCCCCGGGGGTCCATTAGGGAATTAGGTGGAAGGAGGATGGGAAGGGAGGGAGGTCACTTACACTCCGATTAGTGTGGGATGGCATCGGGAAAGTATTTCTGGAAAAATTCGATCACTTCGTCCCCTGTGGTGATTTTTTCAAACTCGTCAAACGGCATGAAGAGTGTGCAGGTGAATGTCTTGTCCTGGAATGAAGGGTTAAAACAATTTCAGATTGGAGTTAAAACTACACGTAAGTCAAGTGTGGTTTAGTTAAGCTACCACCATTCCTCTTCTTTTTTCAATATTGCAGGCAACAAAACAAAATGCAACTCACACTTGAAATTTGCATTACTATCAACGCAAACGTGTGGGCTGTCGGAGAGGAGTCAGAGAGTAAAGCAGAAAGAGGAACAGAGAGAGGAGCTGAGCCAGAGGTGGAGACTATGAAGGAGATCAACATGGCTGGGAGAGATGAGAGCGATGAGGAGGCACAGATTCACATTAAGATGAAACTCCTGTTCACCTAAGGGAGGGGGAGATGAGAGTCAACCCCCCCGGTATATAGCGCCCCATTTTATCACATTGTTTGAGCCACCCGATGGTTTCTTGCTTACATCAAGAAGACTCATTGAGATCATTTGATTTCCCTGGAGAGACGATAATCCTATTTCCACTTCAGCATTGGATGCTTCTGTCAAGTCCTCAGCCATGTTTATTTATAATTCCTGTTCACATCTGTATATATACATATAACATCATATATCATATTCATATTTGATTCACATGTTATGTCTCCTTGCTGTTTAAACTGCTAATAGAGCTGACATTGCTGCCTGTGTGTGTTACTACCTTATTCATGTCATGTTGACCTCAGCCTGGTCGCAACCATTTCGTTAAATAAATATTTTCACATTTATATTACATAGATGCGACAGCTTGTAATAAAACAGCTGTAGAACAAAGCTCACACTCACCATATTTGGCAGGGCAATCATCATGAATGTGTTTCGGGGCCATATGTGAAGATAATTTGGCTTCATCGCAAACTGGGGGCGAAAAAAACATAAAACATCACACGAATGCAGGGGGTGGGCTTAGCAGCTGTCTTGTAACAGAAAGGTTGCTAGTTCGATCACCAGCTCGTCCTAGCTGAGTGTTGATGTGTCCCTGAGCGAGACGCTTAACCCTAACTGCTCCTGACGAGCTCCTGACAAGCAACCATGCAATGTAACCATGCAAGGCTGTCGCCTTGCATGGTTACATTGCATGGTTGCTCGTCGACGACTTGCATGGTTGACGACTCTGCCGTCACTGTTTCAACCGATGTTAGTCACTTTGGACAAAAGCGTCTGCTAAATGCCCTAAATTTAAATGTAATGCAACAGAACAGATTGCATATTACGTAATAAAAACACATACACAATATTACGTTCTCTGAATGCAATGTGATAGTATTCAGTCATTTTGAAGCTGTCTTTGTCGGAGGCCTCTGCAAAATGACAGAGGCCATAAACAGACCATTTTAAGAGCAGGTCGGCCATTGAAGCTAACTACCAACAGGTTAATGTGGGGGGGAGAAGGGGAGAGGAGACTCACCTCTCCGGCGACCGGGCGGCATGGTGAGCTCCAGGTAACCGTGGGGGATGTAGGTCTGGCTGAAGTCGAAGCGGCTCCGGCGGAGGAACTGCTTGCGGATGGTGGAGAATGCTCCGTCGCAGCCCACGATCAGGTCAGCCTGCAGCGCCTGCTTGCTGCCGTCGGGCCTGCCCTCCAGCCACAACAACAGCATTGGTCGGGGACGATCGACAGACAGGTGACCACATGCACACTAATCCATCGCAATTGATAATCAATCAATCTCAAGGGTGTTATTGATGATGGTTACTCGCCTGACTCAACATATTATAAGACTGAATGTGCTCTTCCTAACTGAGAGCAGACCGGCGTTGGAGAGTTCATTCTATCTGTCGTCATTTGTCATCAGGTTGAAGTTAATAGATTATATGACTGTGCGTGCGTGCGTGCATATGTGTGTGTAAGAGCAAGGGAGAACAATTTACCTGAGAAAGGTCATCAGCCCTGTGTCAGGACTCCAGTCCTGCAGTTTGTGATCAAAGTTCATCTTGACATTGGGATATTTCTCTGCCTCTTTAGAAACAGAGACGTACAAGCAGCAGCAGAAGCTTTTAATGTAGTGCAACAGAATTAAAGTACAGAATTAAAAAAGTGCAGAATTAAAAAAAGTGCAGAATTAAAATAAAGACAGGTACACCCATTCCCTTTAAAAGCAAAGACCACTAGATCACTGGAAGACCCTTCCAGCAGACCCTTTGATCGCATGGTAGTTAGAATATAACAAAATACACAATTATAAAATAACTTAAAGTTCTAAAAGTTGTGTTCCAATCAACAATACATTGACAAAGTAATAAAGGTCACACAGCGCCATTAATAACCCGATGCATAACTAACCCTCTCAAACCTTATACCTCAACATAAAGGTTTCTAACCATCAGTGGGAATTCATAGAGGAGTCAACTAATTAAATCGCTGGTTGTTCCCATTCTGCTTGGGGCAACCCCCCCATAACGGTCAATATTGGTTCTGTCAGATGATTGACCAAAAGTAATTCTCTGGTCCCCTTCCCTATCCTCCGGTGGGTACATAGGCCAGGCCGTAAACAAGCTCACCTATGGAGAACCGCTTTTTGAAAAGCACTGGAGACTTGTGCTAAGCGTGTTTGACTCCCAGACAGGACAGCTAAAGGTTCTGGGTTAAATTCTGAATTCCCTAGAGCAAGATAGCATAATTATTTTGATAATCTTGATAAATGCCTCTAAAAAATGTTTATACTTATTATAGTGCAGTTTATATCCAATGCAATCTTGTATTGCAGAACTGGACTATTGTGCACATTGTTTGCAATTGCAGCACACAATTCTAATACTACATGGATGAACATTAAAATGTGTATGCGTTGGTCAACCTGGCCTTCTCGGTTTATAACTAGAGTTATTAGAGACTAGCCGTTTCGCTGGACTTACCCGTTAGCAGCTCTTTGTTCAGGTTGGCCCGGTCAACCGACAGTATGTACTGAAGTAAAAGGAAACCATTAGCCATCAAAAGCCATTAGGGAAGTGCATTTCCAACACACACACACACACACACACACACACACACACACACACACACACACACACACACACACACACACACACACACACACACACACACACACACACACACACACACACACACACACACAACTGTGATGGGGTTTTCAGAACGACTAACGATGGATTGCACCAGAGGGAACTGGTGACTCTTGGTTCTTCTCAGATAAACAAACCACTTCAGCCACCTTATACAATCCTTCTCACCTTCAAATTCAAATGCCATTCATTAATCAAGTAATGCAAACTATAAAAATATATTTAAAAAACAAATGTTTCCCCAGAGTTAACATAGATATGATATTAAAGGTAGTCAGCGTAAGCCACTGTACATTAATGGAGAGAGTGTGTGGTTGATGGCTGCTGAGTCTAAGCAGCCTCACCATTCCTGAGTCGGGCTGATTCGACCCTTGGGTTGGGGGAAGCTGCCCACATGTTGTACATTGAATAACCAGAGCATATATACAAGACCAGCATTACGACACATTACACAAACAGTTACCTGGCCTTTCTTGCCATATGGAATAGGCGACTGCTTCCCATTCAGAGAGTGGATCATTCTGGAATGCATGGGTATCCCCTTGGAGACAATCTGGGGGAAAACACAATCCCATGTATGAATAGACAGCTCTGTAATGATGCTATGTGACCCTTGTGACCCTGTAAACGTGCGTATGTTGGTTGTGGTTGTGTCGTGTTTGGTTGCATTGTGATGGACTGTTATTGGCGTATCCAACATCACAGCGGTGTAGTCTGTACCTTCTCCTCCATCCCCACTCGGCCGAGGGCCTGGCGCCCGCGGTTGGGACAGGGCCAGGTTAATGCTCCGTCCCCGCACGATTTTGGCTTCACGGATATCTGACCACAAATAAAGCACAGGTTAGAATGCATGCATATTTGAATGTTTGCAGGTTTGCCTTT
The DNA here is from genome assembly GCA_900291075.1 of Melanogrammus aeglefinus. Lineage (NCBI taxonomy): Eukaryota > Metazoa > Chordata > Actinopteri > Gadiformes > Gadidae > Melanogrammus > Melanogrammus aeglefinus. The sequence continues at coordinate 73,693 of OLKM01001135.1, read as the reverse complement.
GTCAGTTTGAATTAAATAATAGGGGTTTGTTTGCTTGTTTTTATTTAGATCCCCATTAGCTTTTGCAAAGCAGCAGCTATTCTTCCTGGGGTCTACCATATTTCAATCTGACAAATACAATGCATTGGTATTGGGTTTTTTATGGAAGATTGATATGCGAGTTAGGCCTACCATCACGTGACTCAAATACCTCCACCTGAAATCCTCTTCTGGCTAAATAACAGGCATTCAGAGCTCCAACCTAAAAAGAATGACAGCAGCAATGCGATTTTAAAAATGACATTGTGCAGTTACAGAACAATTGTATTACACTTCAGAGAACACTTTTAAACTTTGTTTGCAATAAAAGCCTTTAATAAAAACGACTCTCAACCAGTTAATATATTTTTAAAAGGCTGTGCATATAAATAACACCAAATTTAAAATATCGTTCAATATTACTTTGTATAACCCACATACTATTGCCTGCTCTACGCAAACTCCGGTTGTAGGCAGTAGGGCCTATGACTGTTTCCTTTTCCTCTTACCAAACCACCCCCTACAACAGCCACAACTTTATCCTTGCTTGATTTCGCTCCAGACTCCATCGTAACGTCTTCCACTGCAACTTGTTCAACGGTGTAGCCCGTACTCGGAATGGAAAAGTGATTCTAAATAACATTTTAGATCTGGGTTTTTGTGCCCTTTTTTGAGGGCGGGTCAAAGTCCATGGGGTTCAACCAATCAAACCAGCCGAGGTTTCGCTTCGCGTCACGTGGACTCGATTTCCCTTTTATTTCAGTAAACACAGGACGACCTTCGTTTGCTCAACAGTTCTCCAGTGATCCGCGCTGGAGTGACTGTGCATTATACATTCCGATGCTCGAGTAAAGAATGAATGAATGACCATCCACAATGGGACTATTAACAACGACCGTTAATGGTCCTATAAACTCCCACCCAACCCCCTGCATTGGCGAAAGACCTAGGCTATTAGGCTAAAACATACCATCAATGGAAAGTTTCAGTTTCATTCAAGAATTGTGGATTTTTGGTCCTGTGGATCCGATTAGAGCAAACATTGACTGTGGGCCTTAAAGTGACATGCGGGATAACCAGCATCACCGGTTTGAGCCAATTGAGGTTGCAAATTCACTGATTATTGCTTGCAGCTGTAATTATGTGCAACGGTGATCTAGTCCATGGTCTCAATGGAAGAATATAATGTATCGGACCATGGGAGGTTTACGATTAGATAAACCTTTATCTATCCCACGGGATATGATTGGCCTTGGCGCTCTTCTCTCTGTGCGGGACTCTATGTAGGCCTACTATGCATGACTACTCCGTGACCATATGGTTCGATGAAAATTTCCCCGAAACAGTTCCCAGCACACAAAATGTACCACACTTTGTCGAGCTTCTCTATCTTCACACAACTTCCCCAAGAAAGCCTGAATCACAGTCCTATGAAGACAGCTCCATCGCCACCCTGTCCTATATATGAATTGCCGGATCTAGATGGCCCCCAAGGGCCACATGACGAGGACCCCTGCCCTTCCCACCACCGTCATAATGGTAAAACATTCACACAAGAAATTGGAACTAATACAGGAGGAAATAAATAAATAAATAAATAAATAGCGCTTATTGGTTGTACTTTTTTCATGGGACTTAACTAGCTATAACCAGAGCCCATTCTCTGTTATAACAGTGATAAGATCAACCTTACTGTGTTGGAGCTCGGTCTCCATCTAGTGGCTATTTTTTAGCTATACAGTTCTTTAATATGGGTCGCAAATTATTTTCCATTGAAATGAATGAAGAGGAAAAGTAATCGAACTTCGTCTCATTCTTTGAATTTTTAAACCATAAAGAGTCCCCGTTCTGCGTTTCCCGTCGATTAATCTACTGATAATATATACTTTTATGAACGAGTACTAATATATATTTATTAATAATCCAATTTATCGTAACAATCGTTTGGTTCTGGCATCGACTGCTTTAGTCTTTTAAAAATGGCGCTCTGAAGCCGAGGATTTGTTATCCATGGGTCCGAAGTATGTTTCAGCGCATTCACCCATCGGCCCAGTTTACCAGAAATATTTTGCCGGCGGTGAAGAGTCTCTACGTCAAACAGGATTCTAGGTAAGTATTTGCGACCAAAAACTGCGTAGCCTTGGAAAATATTATACGCACCTTGTGATATGACTAACTAGCATGCTAGCTGGCCAGCGAGGTGACATTTGGTGGGCTGATAAGACTCGTTCGAGCCGGCATGTTAACCAAACACACCCGTTAGCTTCGTTGCTACATTGGGTCAGGTTATGGTGATGGGAGGCAATTTCGTCTATCTGGAAAATAGTAGATGCGACCAATATGTTCTACGTATTGTGTAACAGTTTAAAGATAGATCATGGAAAACAAAACGGTGGTCCAGGATAGTGTTAGATTGTAGTACATGTTGCACAAGGCCAGCGTGACTCCCAGTCACCAGCCGTGTAACGTTGACGTCTCTCATCCGTCCAGCGTCTTCTGGTACATGTTGCACTAGGCCAGCATGACTCCCATTGAAAGCCGTAAAGTAAGGTCCCTCATAGGGGTTAATCTTGATCAGTGGACGCCCCCCCCCCCCCCCACACACACTTTATGTGTCTTAAGTTAACGTTATCCATTTCACGTCACCCTGCATGATCCCCGGTATTATCAATAAAATGTATTTCTAGACTAAGCTTATTCGCATTACCACTGAGATGAATAAGTTTAGTTTAGTTGTTTTTTAAAACCCATGCCTGACATTTTCTGAAGTGAACGTGACGGCAAGAGATGTACTTTCTTTGCCAATCTATGCCTTTGCCTTTTGTCTGAGCAATCGACTGGTAGCCCGTCGGCAATTTTTCAAGTGTTCTCTCACCCCGAGGCAATTGCATGCATTAATACTATGTTAATGAAAAACAGCATGCATCATTGCATGCAAACGTTGAGAGTAATGCCCCAACAGCATAAACCATTGGTCAATGGCATGTAAGGAAGCTTAACAGCAACTACTCTCCTAGTAATGTGTTGCCAGGTGTATGGTCTTGCTCCAGAGTTTGGCTGAATTTCCAGTTGACTGAATTCTGCAATCTGCTCAGCCCCTTGCGGACAGTCTGTAGACTACTCTGTGAGGGCTCTGCCATGAGTTGGGGCCTAAAGTTGGTATTGGTGTATGTATCTGTATGTGTCTGTCTGTTAAGAACGTAATGACTTTTGTCATCAACGCATGCTGCACCCTACAACAACATCAAATAAATCAAGGTCATCGTGTTGGTCATTACGACCACCCAAGTCGGTTGCCGACCGACCTGGTTACGAGAGTAGACGCAGCTAGTAATCAGAGCATGCTGGTTAACATCGCTGCACTCGTGGGACTGGGGACTCACATGTGTGCTTGTCTGCAGGCTTGTGTCGTCCTTGCCCCTCAGAATGACCGACCCGGCCGTGAAGAGGGTTGTTGGGGACATCATCCGCTCCCCTGAAGACAAGCGGGTGTACAGAGGCCTGGAGTTCACCAACGGGCTGCGGGCCCTGCTCATCAGCGACCCCACCACAGACAAATCCTCTGCCGCCCTGGATGTCCAAATAGGTAATACTTTTATGAGAATAGGCGTGGATGTTTTAAATTTTAGCCCTTTTAAATTGGTCATACATTTGTATTCTGTGTTTTCATTTGACTTCCTGTTAATTTATTTTAAATATAAATTACAATGATTTTCTCTTTGGTACTTGCCAGGAAAGTGTCATTTTTTCAATGAGACTTTGCAGCAAGATTCATATACAGTACATATTCATTCTCCCATCCAATTTTGTATGCTGATAAAGGCCGGGACATTTGACTAGAACGCAAATGAAACCAGTGTCATGCTGTGTCTTAAACTCGCTGCATTGATTACTCTCGTTGAGGAAAGGAAGGGAGGGAAAAATGCCAATCTTGCTGCTAAAACCCGCAGCGCTGCAGCCCTGAACCGGGTCAGCGGGTTTCAGGCCTTATGCTTATCCTTGTGCTCTTTTCTCTGCCCACCTCTTTCTTCTTTCTGCTCCTCGTTTTCTCTTTCTTCCTTGATTCACAGGTTCGTTATCGGACCCTTCCAACATCTCTGGGCTGGCCCACTTCTGTGAGCACATGCTGTTCCTCGGCACAGAGAAGTACCCCAAGGAGAACGAATACAGCCAGTTCCTCAGCGAGCACGCCGGCAGTTCCAACGCCTTCACCAGTGGCGAGCACACCAACTACTACTTTGACGTGTCCCACGAGCACCTCGAAGGAGCACTCGATAGGTAACCCACACGGGCCGGCTTGGAGACCTGTTGCCTTGAAGTATGGCTTGAATACAATTCTGGTCTGAGTGACGTGCCACTTTTTTCATTAAAACTTCCATCACTAATGTCATTTGGCGGAATCACTTTGTGCTGATCCTGCCTAATGGCACGTTGATTCCCAACAACCAGGGTACCATATTGCCGTTGTGCACATTTGTGTCAGGGGCGTGCGATACTGCTGTAGATTCAGAGGCTAGCGACTACGATGATTTGGTCCACGAGCCCAGGATTGTCTTTTAAGGTCAGCCATACCTTTTCTCATTCCTATTTCTGAACCAAAGGTGTTGCATTTACTGGGCCCTGTGCCAAAAAGCTACATTTCTTTGTTAAACGGATAGGTTTAGATAAGAGATAAGCGATCTTGAGGATTTCCGTGTTATTCTCTGTGGCAACACCTTTGGTGATGAGCACTGATAATTCCCAGAGATACAATTTATTTTGCCATGACACCAAGTTTGTATCATTTATATTCCTGTGACGCAAGGGATTTCATCAGTGGGCAATGGGCTCAATCAGTAGTGTATTCCCTCATTCGGCGATAGATGGCTTAACGGACATTTATCTATGAAAATCTTGGAGATGCCTCTTTCAGTCAGACAAGATAAGAATATTCTCATTGCACTTTAACAAATGAACGAGGAATCAAGGCTGCGTCATCATCGAAGGGTGTTGCACAATGCACACCGAAAGAAAAACGTCTTATTTCCAACCTATAGAACAGGACACGCCCTGTGACATCGTCATGGTATATACACAATATTTTCTGGTTCCAGGTGTGTGTAATGGTTGTGTTTTGGATGTGACGGTCATCATCAGATCATGTCGTTTGTGGTGGATTGTTCTTGTTTCTAAGGCAGTGTAAACTTTGGGTGGACTCTGACTTTAGGCGTTGTACTTCAGTGCTGCGTCAATAACCACACAGACGCCTGGCGACAGCTAAGGCTGACGCAAAACTGAAACGGTGGTTAGCCTCCAGTTGGGCTGAGGACTAGTTCTGGAGACTCCAAGGGATGAAGGCCGGACATGAGTAGAGCAATGTCTTTAACATTGCTTTGCTACATTCTTTTTTTCTGGTGGAATACATTTGAATTCGATTTTTAGTGACTCTTTTTTTAGTGATTTTAAATCATGTGGAGTAGGATTAAATGTTTCCACCACAGGAACTAGGGTGTGCCACTACACAAAATGTGTGCGGCCATGGCCGGTAGGTTTCGTTTTAAATGTGTAATGAAGTTCTCGATGGTGTGGACATCTCTCGCACTGTTTCTGGTTACCAAGACCAGTCTCGTATAGCGCCACACACACACACACACACACACACACACACACACACAACACACACACACACACACACACACCTTAATAGCCACCCAAGAGTGGTATTGTGTGTGTGAGGGAGGTAGTGTCTGAAATGAGCCTGTGGTTGAGATTACCTTACCTACTTCTCCATGAATGAGTGTCTGCTGTACCCCCCCCCCCCCCCTGTCCTGTTTAGCAGGTATGCTTCAGGAGGCTAGCAGCACCCTAGGGGAAGAGTGCAGAGACGGTAGATTGAGATGATGAAAGATTGATGACACTGTTGAATCAATGTGACAATTTCATGAATTGTGTCATAAATCCCGATGGGCATTTATTCTAAATGTACATCAGTGCTTTCAGAAGGAAGAATCTATTGATGGTGCAGGAACATTTAAATTAAATACCACAATTAAGATTTCTTATCGGGTCTTTGCATACATGTATGTATTGTATGTATGTATGTATGTATATATATCAACAGGCTCTAACATCTACTATAATTAGTGTGGGATTGGATGCACAACGAGTCAACGAGTGGTTCAATGGTATGGGTTGGTTCTGTCATCCTTTGTTATTCCCGCTGCCCAGGTGATGTTCTCTTGCCAGCTGGCACTGGTGTTCAGTGACATGCCGTGGCTCATCACTGTGCAGACATGCAAATAGTTACTTTGTTTTCAGTCGGTCATTGACGCTTTGAATGCCAGTTGCCCACATTTGCCACTTATGCAAAGATTATTCCTCTTTGCTCCTTATCCTTCGTTTCTTCATCTGCACTGCCTGGCATAGCAGCAGATGTAGACCAACCCGGACCAGGTTTTTGGAACCAAATAAAAATTTGAATATAATCAACAAACCACACAATGGCCTAAGTTGCAATTTTTAACTTAAATACCTGTGACTCAAGTAGACTTGGCCCTTTAACCTTGTTGTTGTTAAGGTTTGAACAGTTCTTCTTGTGCTTCTAGTAGACTTGGCCTTATAACCTTGTTGTTATTAAGGTTTGAACAGTTCTTCCTGTGCCTCTAGTAGACTTTGCCCTGTAACTCCATGTTGTTGTCATTTTAGGTTCTCACAGTTCTTCCTGTGCCCGCTTTTTGACGAGAGCTGTAAGGACCGGGAGGTCAATGCCGTGGACTCTGAGCACGAGAAGAACCTGATGAATGACGCCTGGAGGCTGTTCCAGCTAGAGAAGGCCACCGGCAACCCCGACCACCCCTTCAGCAAGTTTGGAACAGGTACTCGCTGAACTAAACGCACGCGCGCACATGCACGGTGGCCTCGCACGGCATACCTTTCTTCCTTTCCTTTGATCTTCGGCTACTTTGCACCTTATTTTTTACAAGCCCTTTCTAAGCTGTCGGCCATTCCGTTTCGTTCGGCATGTTCAAAGTGCTGCGCCATGGACAGCCGCCATGCACTCCGACTCAGTTCCTGCTGAGAGCCAAATGGGTGCCGACTCGGCCCTGGCCCCCCGCCCAGCGCAGCCAGCTGATGGCAGCATTGAGTCACGCAGGATGTATCCTCCTGCTCGGAACACTATGGGATTTGACAAGTTGTGAAAGTCGTGCACTTTAATGGCCCTGGATGGCCACGCCACACCGGGCTAGTGATCTGAGGCACTCCCGCACTCTGAGACCCTTAAGTGACAACAGTGAGGCGAGGGTAAACAATGGGCCTGACAGCGGCTGAAACTCAACGCGGGTTACGGTTCACCCAGGGGTCGCCCAGCAACCCAACCAGGCTAGTGTCGCGTTCGGCCTGGACGTGGAGAAAGTGGCTCCCGAGGGAAGCAGCCCGGTCAGGGCTCCTCTGAGCAGGCGCTCTGCCTCCTGTAGGGCTTCAGGCCCTCAGTCGTACCGTCCCGCAGTCCTCCCTGACCTCTGAGTTGTTGCTGCCTTTATACTTCCTCCGTGTGCGTCCGTCCGTACCACCCAACTGTCCTGATTCCTCTTTTAGGCGAAGGCTGCACGATATTTGAAAATAATGACGTTGCAGTACTGTGGTTCTTTTGAAATGCATCAAAGTAAAGGAGAAGTGATTTCATGCCTACTTTTCAGGCATCAGACGCAAAACAATAACTTGTATTGTCCATCAAGGCAGCGGACACATTTTTCATAAAACTTGAAGGCTTTAGAACATCGTGAAAAACGTTTATGATACACATTGATGCACTCGATAAACATGAAGCTATTAAAGAACGGTTGGCATAGTTGATGAACATTGCGCTTTGTGTTCCCTTAAACGGGACACGGTTCAAATTAGGGTCAGGCTTCTTTAGTCGGCCTATAGGGCTAATCGGACGTAAACCTCTCGCATTCCTTATTTGCGTTGACCGCGTAGCTCCCTGTGACATTATTCTCTAGTTGTTCATTTGCTGGTCTCCTAACTATGACAACAATGCTACTGTGGCTGTGCCGATGTGTGGCGTCTGTGTGTGGTACCCTTGTCCACTCCGTCATGGGAGGAAGCGGCTCGATCCACGTATTCACCATCAATCTGGGGGGGCACTCACGAATGCAATGGGCAGATCCTTTTTTAAAACCAACCCGCGATGCAGTGTGTGAAATCAAAATGATTTTATATTTGTTATTAGCTACTCGTATATTTTTTTACTTGCAAATGAAATGCTTTCACCGTAGAGCCCTGTCTAAACGTCAGGCCTGTCTCACAGATCATTCATGGTAACTAAGAACCGTGTGATTATGATGCGCTTGGGTTAATTGGTCTGACTCGGCCACTTAACCGAGCGTCGCCCCGTGATGTGAATATTTTACGCCAGTCTAGATTTGTTTATATTTGGGTTATCATGAAGTGGATGTGATTCATCTAATGTGAACACGACTCGGGCATAAATAAATGTATTTGCTTTTAGTGGTTGTTAACCGGGACATGGCCTCAGAACTAATGGGGTGTGTGTGTGTGGGTGTGTGTGTGTGTGTGTGTGTATGTGTGTATGTGTGTGTGTGTGTGTGTGTGTGTGTGTGTGTGTGTGTGTGTGTGTGTGTGTGTGTGTGTGTGTGTGTGTGTGTTGGAGAAAGACAACTCTTAAATGGTTTGTTGTTCTTTTGTTTTTAAAGGGAACAAACTGACCCTGGAGACGCGGCCGTCCAAGGAGGGCGTGGACATCCGGCAGGAGCTGCTGAAGTTCCACTCCACCTACTACTCGTCTAACCTCATGGGCCTCTGCGTGCTAGGGAGAGGTGAGGAGAAGGGAGGGATCACAGGGGGGAGGGTTTGAGGGGGGAGATCACAGGGGGGAAATGGTTTGAGAGGGGAGAAGGGGAGAGAACCCAGGGGGAAGGGTTTGAGAGGGGAGAAGGGGGGAGATCACAGGGGGGAGGGTTTGAGAGAGGAGATCACAGGGGGGAGGGTTTGAGAGGGGAGAAGGGGGGAGATCACAGGGGGGAGGGTTTGAGGGGGGAGATCACAGGGGGGAGGGTTTGAGAGGGGAGAAGGGGGGAGATCACAGGGGGGAGGGGTTTTGAGAGAGGAGATCACAGGGGGAGGGTTTGAGAGGGGGAGAAGGGGCGAGATCACAGGGGGAGGGTTTTGAGGGGGGAGATCACAGGGGGGAGGGTTTGGAGGGGAAGAAAGGGGAGATCACAGGGGGGAGGGTTTGAGAGGGGAGAAGGGGGAGATCACAGGGGGAAACGGTTTGAGGGAGACAGGTTGACCCTGGGATGAGACGAGAAAAATGGGCCAACTATCTCTTCATGCCTAGTCTCCCCTGGCACGCTGATTCACAGGAGGGGACAGGGTGCTGCTCTGTGCCCCCTGACTTTAGGGTGCTTGTACTGGACAGCAGTGCCTGGCCACAGGATGCATGGGTTGGATGATGTCTGGGCTTTGTCGTCTGAAAGGCGCGGGTTTCCGTTGCAGTAGCTGTGGTTATTTCACTGCGTCGGTTGTGTCCTCCTGGGTCTATTGTGTTCTTCACTCCGGCCCAGGTTCAGATAAAGGGACGTAATACTGTGATTTATGGGCCCCTTCAGGAAACAATAGTGGTGTGTCTTACGTTGAGAAGAAATTTGCCAATTTGTCATGATTGACTGAGCACTAACATCAAATTGATGTCGAACACAGGTTGTTATGGATCGGCCGTCCGGTAGGTTTATGTATGTTGTCTATAATTGAATAATTCAGAACCAGGATAACCGTAAAAAGACAGAGGCAATAACCTGTTTGGCATTTGTCGGTTTGTTGCTTTGCTTGTGGTTTGGTTTGTCTTTTAATGGAGAACCTCTCCAAGCCGGCCATTTCACCTGATCTCGCTTATCAGTAAATAAAAGAAGATGGAGGGGGTTTATTTGAATTATTGACCCTATGGTTTTTATCAGGGGACAATGGTGCATATCATAATTTCACTGGCTCACTTTTACTCTTTTCCGTCACATCTACCTGGAGCACAAAATGCAGAAAATGTGCTGAGTCACTTATGAATGGTACAGCGGTTCCATTTGCTCCTTTCTTGCTAATCAGTTAGCAAGACAAAGATGTTGTTGTTGTTGACTGGAGTGAAAGTGGGTGCGGTTTTCTATCACTCATATTCTTGTCGAGCAATTGAGTCATTTCCCTGGTTAAAAATAAAACAAAAAACTAGCGAGTCATGACAGGATCCTTAACCAGGGTTTATAAACGCTATCAAGCCCATGCTTTAGCCTCCAAACATGGTCACCCACCAACCTTTTTGATTGATTATGGAGTACAAAGACCTGCAGGACTGATCGGCTGTGATTCATTGGCTATTGTGATATGCTGAGTCACACAGAATGAAGATGAATTCATGGCTTTTTGCATTTAGACCATTTGACTTAAGTATCAGATGGATGCATTTCAAAAATAAAATCATGCCCTCAACTCTGCCATGGCATGGGACCAACCATTTTTATTTTGTTTGGATGTGACAAGTTTAGTGAGACCAATGCCAGAGTCCTAAAAGCCGAAGCATAGACTTTGGCATTCAAAATGAATTTCCCAAAAATGGAATCAGACTAAAGTATGCCGGTGATGAAGCATATTTCAAATGGCAGCCTCATGGGTAAAAAAAAAAAACGTGTGGGAGACTGCATTTTCAGAGTTCTCATAACAAACCGTGCGTGTAATTGCCAGCATTTCTTATTCAGTAAAACAAGGGTTGAGGTAATTACTCGTCGGGATCTTATTCAAATTGCATGCCACGGGGGATGCGTGCATGGATTGGTATTCAGGCTATTTTCACTATTTCTGAAGTGAATGTTACGGATGAAGTCAGATAAAAGTTGAACATTGGAAGTCCTTTATGGGTTGCGACTGTGAACCATGGCTTCAATGAGCTGCTTTAAAGGTGTCATCACCAGTTTGGTTTTATATGGCACTGCTCGGTCCTGTAATGTCTGTGTGGTCGTCTCCACCAACAGACCACCATGCAGACGGCGAGTTTGGATGGTTTTCCCGAAGACGGGAATACCCTGTGTATAGAATACCCTGTGTATAGAATACCCTGTGTATAGAATACCCTGTGTATAGAATACCCTGTGTATAGAATACCCTGTGTATAGAATACCCTGTGTATAGAATACCCTGTGTATAGAATACCCTGTGTATAGAAGCTGTGCTGTGCGAACGCACTAATCCTTGGAAAAAAAAGAAATCTCATTAGCATGTAACCCGTGTCCCTGTGAACCCCCCCCCCCCCCCCGAAGGCCGAGCTGTACCTTCATGTCTTTCTTCTCCCGTGGTCTGCAGAATCTCTAGAGGACCTGACCTCCATGGTGGTGAAGCTTTTCGGAGAGGTGGAGAACAAGAACGTTCCTGTCCCGGAGTTCCCCGAGCATCCCTTCCAGGAGCAGCACCTTCGGGTGAGCCGACCCCAGGGGGTCCTGCCCCCCCCCCGGGACTTTATACACTTTGGTCTTTGGGCCGGTACCAGTAGGAGGCAGGGTCAGCTCCCGGGAGATTGGTTGGGTACCGGTCTGAAGTGTGGTTTGGTCTTGAGAAAGGCTGAGTGGACAATGGCAAGCCCTCGCTCACCATCCAGAAAGCTGGTGGTTTTTAAAAAGTTATGTATAAATAATACCTCGTTCATATTTAGGTGGAATAGAATCGTGACTATTTTGCAATATGTTCAGCCGCAGCGGTGACGTCTTCTTAAAAAAGGGAATAATTTTTATTTTTGTAATTGCATCATTGACCTTTTTTCTTTTGCTTTCCAAAATAGCAATTCTACAAAGTGGTCCCCATCAAGGACATCAGGAACCTGTACGTGACGTTCCCCATCCCTGACCTGCAGCAGTACTACAAGTCCAACCCGGGGCACTACCTGGGCCACCTGATTGGCCACGAGGGACCCGGAAGTCTGTTATCGGAGCTCAAGTCTAAAGGTAGGCCGCGGAGTGGACGATGGTGAGAGTAGAAACAAAAAGGTTATGAACAATATGTGTAACGTACGGTGTGTTTAGGAATGAGGGCGCTACTGTTGTCTGTTGGCTTTCATTTGCCATGAAAACAAAGTACATTCAAAATGTTTATTTTAATTGTGTTAATGATATTATTGTCTGGTGTACTTGAGTCACGTGTTTACTGTTGGAAGCCCTTTAAAAGTTGAACGTGTGTGTGTGTGTGTGTGTGTGTGTGTGTGTGTGTGTGTGTGTGTGTGTGTGTGTGTGTGTGTGTGTCAGGCCTGTGGGTGAACACGCTGGTGGGTGGGCAGAAGGAGGGAGCCAGAGGCTTCATGTTCTTCATCATCAACGTGGATCTGACCGAGGAAGGCCTCCGTAAGTAGCTCGCATAGATAGTCCTCACCTATCCATCCACCCACCCAGAGGGCCGCTACTGAGAGACGGGGGTGTAGTCAGCGGTTGGGAGGGGGTCCCAGTGGGGAGGGGGTCCCAGTGGGGAGGTCCAGAGCCTTGGGTCAACCAGGAGTTATCCTGAGATACATTTGACTTTCATTAACAAGCGTACGCTTAATGATTAGTTTGTGGCTTGAGCTAGTACCGATGACAAAGGGCTGTGTTATTAGTGTGCATGTTAACCTTTAGTGTGTGTGTCTGTGTTTGTGGTTGGTTCCAGTGCACGTGGACGACATCATCTTCCACATGTTCCAGTACATCACCAAGCTGCGCACAGAGGGCCCCCAGGAGTGGGTGTTCCAGGAGTGCAAGGTAGGGGTGGCGACGTCACCAGCGCGTGAGCCTCACAGAGCAGCTTAAGGAGGTTGCGATGTCGGCTTGCATGCGTCACAGTATTTCGTATTGTCAGGGAACCGGTTTGTGATGTACTTGTTGAGGGTCAGTCACGTACTTATCTTTATGCTAGCAGGATGATATCTTAATTTGACGATGCACCTTGAATTTGATTGACCCTGAAGGTCTTATCCGGGGACTGGGGAGCAAATCACTTTTTCTCTACGTGGATCCCTCGATGCAGAAAAGAAGCATAGTCACCTAGAATCTGTTTTCATGAATGCCAGAGTGGTCCAATTTAAAACCTTTCTAACCAGTTGGCAAAAGAAAAAGCTGTTTTTTGTATTGGAAGCAGTGAGTCAGTGGGTGCTGATTTTTCTCGCTGGTTCTCTGTCTCTCTCTCTCTCTCTCTCTCTCAATGTGTCTGTCTCTCTCTCTCAATGTGTCTGTCTCTCTGTCTCTCTGTCTCTCTGTCTCTCTGTCTCTCTGTCTCTCTCTCTCTCTCTCTCTCTCTCTCTCTCTGTCTCTCTCTCAATGTGTCTGTCTCTCTCTCTCTCTCTCTTAGGACTTGAACAACGTGGCCTTCCGGTTCAAGGACAAGGAGCGTCCCCGTGGATACACGTCCAAAGTAGCCGGTCTTCTGCACGTAGGTTCCTTGGTTACCACCCGTTACCATGGTCACGCAGCTCGAGCTGCTGCCATCAGCGGCTGATGTCACCCAGGTCTAGTCTAGTCTGGAGTGCTCCCAGACACTGCCCTGCATGCGAAGCGGGCCGAGCCAAAATTAGAATTGATCCCCAAAGTACCACCGGTGTTTCTAGAGCTGGGCTCTCATGCTTTCATTATGTAACGCCACTGGCTGGGATGACAATAGCGTTGTCCCTGACTTCACCCCTTAAAAAATATAGTTTTGATTGCATTGCAAAGATAGGATAAATGTTGTCTGGAACCTACACACTGTGAAAGCAATTATTCTGAATGCCTCATTTCCCCCTCTTAGCTGTCATTAAATTCATAGCATTCGATCAGCGCAGAATAATGGCACAACAAGTTTGTTTATCAAGCGCTTGTATTCTGAAAAGTGCTTCACAGTTGGGCACATATTACAATTAAACACTGCAGCGTTAAAGGATATTCTACCTAACTTTAACACAAAAGTGCGATAAAGACTAAGAGTTTATTGTTGAACAGCACAGGAAGCCGTGGTCTGAGTGTCTGTTTCCACACAGTACTACCCGCTGGAGGAGACGTTGGCGGGGCCGAGTACCTGCTGGATGACTTCCGGCCAGACCTGATCGAGATGGTGCTGGATAAGCTGAGACCGGAGCACGTCAGGTGAGGTTCACCTGGTTCCTCCTGGATGACACGGGAGCCCTCTGTCATACAGGGGTTGGACCAAATCCTGGCTATGGAATACCACAATGTCCAAGTACTGGGATATGCATGACCAAAGGGTTGGTCAGGGTAGATGTGGGCCGAAGGGCTGATTACGGTCCCACGTCAACACAAGGGGGTTTTATGGACCCCTTACGTCCTCGCGCACCGTCCTAGCGTCCAACGCAAAGGCCTGACGTGCGTCTCCCAAAAAGTGTGAACCCTCCATCAAGGCGGCGCAGAACCACGAAGGTTCAGGACTGCATCAAAGTGTCTGCGTGGTCGTGGCGTGAACGTGGAACCATAATCAGCGAGCCCTTAAGTCTGTTGACACTTTTAACTGTTACCTACACAGGTCAACATTGAAATGTTGTTTTCTTTAGCAACATGATGCTTGCTCTTCTGGGACAGTTTGGAGCTTCCTACAAAATGTTCCCCCAGTTTTTTTTGTGTGCCATCTTAGTGTCTCTGACCTTTCACGGCGCTACCAGCGTAACGCGATACCATCTTCCCTTTAGAAGATAAGACATCCTGTTCTGCTTCTCATGCCTTGTCCCGCAAAATGCTGTATCACTGTGACGTCTCTGTGAAAGAGCTTTTCAATCTTCGTGTGTTCCTCAAATGGATGGTCCTTTCCGATCTTCTGCTTGTGTACTCGCCAATAAATGTGCAGTCCTATCCCTGGGATATTGTAATACATAAATCAGTCCATTGCCCCGTTTTTGCAGACAAAGCATTTTTACGTAGTCATTTCATTCTTTGTGCTGACATGTAGAAACTTCCTGTAGGTAGTTTAAACATTTGTATGGTTTCGTTCAGACTGGTTTAATTCAGAATGTTGTTTTCTGATTATCAGCGATTAATGTCAGCCCCCTCCTTCTGTGACTGATTAGACCCATGCTGCTGTCGGTCTGCGACGATCGATCAAGGATTCCCCACATTTCCAAGGGCAATCGGACCTCTAAACATAGCTCATGCTTTAAAGGCCGGGCATGCATTAGCAATCTCTGGATCTGCCCTCCAGAATATTTATAGAAGGGCCGGTATCACGGGGAACGCGACCCAACGGTTGAAACCCGAGCCGTTTATTGAAGAGCGTCTTGGTGTTTCTCCTTAACGTGACCCTCCCCTCCCTTCCAGGGTTGCGGTGGTCTCCAAGTCGTTTGAGGGCCAGACGGACAAGAAGGAGGAATGGTACGGCACAGAGTACAAGCAGGAGGCCATCGCAGAAGAGGTCCTGCAGGTGAGTGGGTCCTGGCTGGAGTCCCACCTGGCCTCGCGTACGGAGGGCATTGATCTCACGTATGGAGGGCATTGATCTCACGTATGGAGGGCATTGATCTCACGTATGGAGGGCATTGATCTCACGTACGGAGGGCATTGATCTCACGTATGGAGGGCATTGATCACGCGTATGGAGGGCATTGATCACACGTACGGAAGGCATTGATCACACGATGCACCTTCCTGTGTGGCCGGCTTCCATCCATTATGCACTCTGAAGGCTGGGATTAGGAGATGAGGGTTTGGATACGGTTTTATGATATCTTTTATGATATCTTTTCAAAGTCGTGTAGTTTCCAGTAGCGTGCGGTGCCCCTCATTTCTACGGGGCAGAAATTACTGGCCTATGACCACAACCACAATTTATCTATATTTTCAATATGTTTATTTTGAGCTACATTAAAACATGTTAACTAAACTAATTGTGTGCTAGAATTAAGAATAAACAAATAGCCTAATGTCGCTTCGCGCTTTTGAAGTAATTAGAATAGCCCATGTGGAATGGAAACATCAACTAGGTCTGCAAAGCCAAACCTTCAAAGGACAAATTTAACATTATAGGGAAGTTATTCCTCCATATTTTATTGTAACACTGAAAAAAAAACAACTGAATATGCTACAATGCCGTAACAATTCCACCCAAATATCTGAATGTCTTTTCTGTCAATAAACAGCATAGGCTTAGCAAGTGTATTGCAAATAAATTAATGAAAAGTAGCAATAAAACATAGAAAGGCAGGCCTATACAGAAAGCCTTTGGCAACATCAAACAAACGGACATAGCTTACGAGAAGTCAACAATCAAGCTATCAGACCTCCGATCATTTATTCAGGAACTTGGCCCCACGATCTCATGTGTGCATTTCTCAATAACAATTCTGTTGAAATCAGGTCTTTCTCTGTTTTCTCTAACGGCTCCGTTTGAATCAGGGATGAAATCAGGAATACAATTAAATTTTTTTTACAACAAAAAACTTTCTTTTTGATTAGCCATATAGCCATTTTTCTTCTCATACCATGCTCGGGAGACAGTTTTGTTTTCCCTCTATCCTTCGTTTGTTGGTTAATACGAATATCCGGTTTGTCTGGTCCAAGTTGTTTGATGGCTAATTTATCTTCAAATTTGAACCTATCAAATGTACCAGAGACTCTACAGTGTTAACCGCAGGCGCAGCACAACTCGCCATCTATGCCGAACGATGAAAGATACTGGCGGAATAATTTGAGTTAAAGCACCAGTCCTAGAATACGACCATGGGGCAGACTACTGTACGACCATATGGGCGTCTTACAGCGCGGGTTGCAGTTCTTATCGCAGCCTGCAGGGTCAAGAGAGAAACCCGCGGAGGGACGCGGCCGCTGAGCTGCCCTGCCCCAACCACCATCATCCACAACTGGATGTCAACAGACCAAAAATATTAGGAAAGCCTACAGAAACTATAGATAGTTAATGCGACGATCACATCATTCAAAAATAAACTTGGAGCAATGACTTACTGAGGAACTATTTTTTTTGGGAGCATGCTTTCGCAGGGAGTTCGCTGCCCCTGTGGACGGCACGCGCCTGGTAGTTTCCCCACACAATTGTGTATTCCTTTTTGTACCTCTTCTCAATGCCTTCGCTCTCTCTCCACAGAAATGGGCGAGTGCGGACGTCAATGGAAAGTTCAAGCTGCCCATGAAGAACGAGTTCATCCCCACCAGCTTCGAGATCTACCCCCTTGAGAAGGACCCCCCGCCCGTCCCCACTTTAATCAAGGCAAGCCGTGCCCCCCCCCCCCCTATACGCCGCACCTCCTGCTGCAGTATCAAAGTGGAGTCGCTCCTGGTTCACAACAAGACGTATAAATAAACCGCAATTCCCAGGGAGCATCTGTGCTTCAGGGCCCTTTTGATATGGTAATGACCGTTGGAGCGTTTGTTGCCTTCGTCGCTTTGGATTCAGAATGGGTCTGCTGGTTTTTCTATTATGGCGCACAAGTGGGTTTTAACGGCGTCGGCCCCCCTGTGGAGTTCTGAGGCTCGTTGAAAGGCTGTTTTCTGATGGGTCGGGATCAAAGAAAGTCAACACTTGACTTCTCGCTCTTGCAGAATGCTGCCATGTCCTTTCATGTGCAGGTCTTATTATACTTATTTTGAACATGCGTAATTCTTGCATGTTAACGTTGTTTTGTTGTGTTGTTTTTTTTAGGACACTGCGATGAGCAAGGTGTGGTTCAAGCAGGACGATAAGTTCTTCCTGCCCAAGGCCTGCCTGAACTTTGAGTTCTTCAGGTACGTCGCCACGGCGTAGAATGGCCCCTTTGAGCATCATCTGACTGCATGGGATAGAATGATAACGGGTTCACAAATATATTGATCGTTTATCTGATCACATCCAGATACGGATCCGGTAAGCCACTATAAGGCAGTTTAGGACTATACGTAGCTATGCAGAGGTTATCCTCAAGCAAGAGGCAGTTGGAACACAGTTTACACTTTGTGACTTGAACTTAAAAAAAAAAGTACTTTCTTGTAGGTCAAATGTCTCTTTGGCTTGACCTCTGCTAATATCAACATGTGGTGTTCCGGATTAAAGCTGTATTCCTGAAATCCTTGGGCCATGCTAAAGCCAAGGAATTCTCAGCAACCGCTTTTGGTCGACATATTGATTTGTCCCACTGTCTGGTGGTCCGTGTGCACGGGAGACTCACCTGTTGCCGTTCTCCCCACAGCCCCTTTGCATACGTGGACCCCTTGCATTGTAACATGGCCTATTTATACCTGGAGCTCCTCAAGGACTCCCTCAACGAGTATGCATATGCAGCCGAGCTGGCCGGCTTGAACTATGACCTCCAAAACACCATCTATGGGATGTATGTAAGTATTCACCCCCATGCCTCCATCCCCCTCACCCCCTGACTCTCCCCCTGGCTTCTCAACCACGTTGGACTCAAAAGGGTTCCACAACAAGGGTATCCTACCTAGTCTGGTCTTAATGGGAGCCCAGTCGGTCTTTACTGATCCCTCGGTGCTCCGTCCCCCCTACTCGACGTCCGCTCGCGAGCGCTAGAACCTAGCAGGCTTAAATCAGGGAATTGGGCGACAAGAATTCAAGCATAGACGGTATCTCGAGGCGTTTTCTGGTGCCCCGTCTTGGTTTTTGTTTTGGTCTTGTGTTTCCGTTTCGCCGGTCAGCAGGGCTGCATATACATACTCTCTCCATGTCCACGCGGTCAGCCTCACCTCGCTCTGTCTCCTCCCTCCACCCATCGGCTTGCTGTTTGTAATCCTCTCTCCCTCTCCGTCTCCCCCCCCATCAGTCGCTACCTGTACACAGACCCCCAGCACTGCAACATGACCCACCTGTTTCTCAAGTTGTTGAGGGATGATTTAAAAGAGTATACGTTTGCAGCCCGCCTGGCCGGTGTGGCCTACACCGTGACCTCGGGGATGAATGCCCTGTTTGTAAGTACCCTGTTTGTAAGTACCCCCCCCCCCCCCCAAACCTAAACCTCCTAGACCCCCTCTGGTTCTGCCTGCCTGGGGCCCCGTGGGGAAGGGGGCAGTCAGCCGGGCTCTGGAGGCCTGGTGGAAGTGTGTGCGGCACTGGTTTGTGTGATCATTTGTTTTGGGGGGAGGGGGGGGGGCTCCCCACTTGTGGGTGAGTGATGTGCGTTGTTCCACTTGCCTAGTTGAGAAGAAGTCCCCCGTCCCCCCCTCACCCTAGAGTGTGTCTCTCAGTCGGCGTGCCGCTACATTCGACTGCTGCAGCTGCTATGTATCTGGATCTGTTGCCTCACCCTCCTCTTGTTATCATCGATGCTACATCACTCAGATCGGAGTATGCTACATTAGCCCCGATGCTACATCACTCAGATCGCAGTATGCTACATTAGCCCCGATGCTACATCACTCAGATCGCAGTATGCTACATTAGCCCCGATGCTACATCACTCAGATCGGAGTATGCTACATTAGCCGCGATGCTACATCACTCAGATCGGCAGTATGCTACATTAGCCGCGATGCTACATCACTCAGGGCGGATTGGCCCACGGTACGCTACATTAGCCTCGCGCCGCGGCCTCACTGTCGGCCTGACGGCGTACATTGGGCTCCCCTCCTTAAGGACGTACGCGTGACAGAGGGTCTCAGAGCTAAATCCTTCAACCCGTCCGTGGTAACGGACGTCTAGCGTTGTGGAGGAGCGAGCGAACACGACAGCCGGCGGCAGCCTCCTCCAAATCCTGGATGCTTCCTTTTTTTTTTCTTGCTTCCTCACCCAGATGCATTATTTTCCGAGTGCACTGCCAGTATCTCAATGTCAAGACAGTGGGAGAGCGGCCTGCAGCACCTCCGGGCATCTAGGGCAGCAGCAGACACTCCCATTCCTGCCGAGTCAGGATTAGAGGGAGGAGAGGGGGGGCGGGGGAAGGACTGACTGAGAACTTTATGGAGGTGGAACTTTTATACACATTGGGTTGGCTTAGCAGTCAATTATCATCAATCGTCAATTATTTCCAAATCCCGCGACTTGAGCAACATATTGGAATACACCGATTCTCTCTGATCGTCAAACCGCGGCCCGTCTCTGGTCCTTCACGACTAACACTGTGGGGACGGTCCCCATTCATTGTCCCCTCCATCTTCTATCTCTAATACATCTATATATCCTTTGCCCGGCTGCGTGCCCACGTGTGTTCTCTGTTGCCAGTGTTTGCTACAAATCATCTTAACTGGAGCCGTCTTCTACACGCTAGTGTTTTTATAGCCGTGTGAGTGATGAGTCCTCTGGCGGGGAGAAGACTCAGAATGGCGGCTTGCGGTTGACCTGAGTCAGCGGAGCGCGTTCCGCTGGCGTCCAGGGCTGCTTGTCAAGGTCGATGATGTCGGGGGAGAAGGGTTTATGGGCGGCCATGTGCACTGGGGGGGCGTTCAGAGGCTGTGTTGGTTACTGAGCGCCCTGAGGTCTGGGGGACGTTAAGGAAGGGACGGTCTGGTTTGAACCGACCGAGCAGGCCTCCGCAGACCTGAATACGCTTACAGTTTGTGCTCTGATGCCCCGTTATCACTCTGCCTGGGGTCCTTACGCATGTTTTCATATATTTCTGTATTTAAAAAGACTTGAGTGTCCCTTTTTAATGTTTGCTGTCCCTCACTGGCGGTGTTGTTTCCCCGGCCAGCTCTCTGTGAAGGGCTACAACGACAAGCAGCACATCCTGTTGCAGAAAGATCGTGGAGAAGATGACCACCTTCGAGATCGACGAGAAGCGCTTCGACATCATCAAGGAAGCGGTAACCCCCAACCCCCGACCCCCAACCCCAACCTCAGAGAGGGTAGAGGGAAGCGAAACAAACGCATCCCTCGAGGCGTGTCGGTCGCTCATGTGACGCACCGCAAAAAACACTCGACAATTAGATTTGACATCCAGGTCGGCCTGACACAGAACACCCAATAATAAGGGCACAGTCAGCGTCTATGTTCTACGTTTCCCCCTCTGCTGGCTGACTGAGCATGCGACCCACTCTCTTATAACACTAGTACAACTTTATTTGTGTAGCCCCTTTCATACACAGAATGCAGCTCAGAGTGCTTTACATTTTAAAAGATGCAACGCAATCAGGAACACAATTAATACAATACTAAAGGAAAACGGAAAAAGGACCCAACCCGTCCTCCGTGGCTGAGCGCTCTCATATTTAGGTTTTGTTTTTAGGTCTTTTTTTTTAACGATATCCACCGAGCTCGCTGTTCCATCGCTTTAAGCGTCCTTCTGAAGTGGAGCCGTCCTGACAGCTCTGCGTTGTCCCCGATGTGACGTCCCTCTGTGTCTCCCCACCCTCCATCCCCACCCCCACCCCCAGTACATGCGGTCCCTGAACAACTTCCGGGCGGAGCAGCCTCACCAGCACGCCATGTACTACCTCCGCCTGCTCATGACGGAGGTGGCCTGGACCAAAGACGAGCTGCGGGAGGCCCTGGAGGGTAGGACCCCCACACCCCCCGCACCCACACCCCCCCAAAGCCATACCGGCCTCGCTCTGATCTCCAGGCCGTGGTCACACGCGGCCGTCCACGTTCATTCTCGGTTTGTCTCTGCTCTTAATGGGTTAAGATCCCATGCCACGCCACACACGCCCGTTTTGAAAAATCGGCCCCTTATGACATCACAAGTGGGCGTGTCCACGCCCACTTGTGATGTCATAAGGGGCCGATTTTTCAAAACGGCTAACTCCCACCTGGCGGCATGTCACGGGACCCTTTTTTTAAGAAAACAGGAAACGCCCCACGATCGGATCAGGTCAAAAGTTCGATCCACCCCCCGGCGTCAAACGACACTCGAGTCATTCCTTAGCAACCCAGCCGAGACGCATCGGCAATGCAGCGTGTGACCACGGTGTCATGCCGTAGCGTGAAGGCCGTGTGTCATGTGCCGGAGTGGCGTTCCCCCCCCCCCACGTGCGTGTGTCACAGGACGGTTGGCATGCCGATGGGGGAACATGTTCTGGGAGACGTGTTCTGGAGATGCATGGATAATGGACCGCTCTGAACCGGACTCATTAAAAACCCGACAAAGGGATATACATTATTATGGACGGGAGATTAGACGAACCAAAATTTTTTTTTTTTTTTGGTTACACAAAACCCTTGTGTTTTGTTATTTGGAAACTGAATCTGCTGTACACAAAATGACAAACGCCAGTAATGGAATAGAGTAGGCTCTTAGTCGCTATGGTAACAAGTAGGGAGTCCAATAAATCCGGTAAATTAAACTATTACCTGGCTGAGAACATCGGGAACTAAAGCTACAATGGCCGTTGTTTATATCCTGGTACCATCTTCTCTGTTATCCTCATTTGACCAAACGCACCCCATCATTACCAAGCGGGGGGCATCCAGGCCCTAAGTGCCCCCCCCCCCCCCCTATAGTTTGGAGTGTGTGTGTACTCGTTCTCTTATCCTTAACTCAACCCGAGCTCCTGGTGCAGTTTGCAACACTTCTGCAATCTAGGTCAGACTTTCATGAATTTCAATAAGGTGTGTGTGTGTGTGTGTGTGTGTGTGTGTGTGTGTGTATGTGTGTCTGTCTGTGTGTGTGTGTGTGTGAGATTAACACTGCTCTGCTCTCTAAAAATATTGCCACCAACCTCTATTTTCGTGATTATAATTGTGGGAAAAATAACTGTTCCTTACCAACGTCCTTTGTGTCTTTTTTTGGGGGGGGGGGGTTAATATAAAGTGTACTGTGAGTCAATCCTGTGCTGATTGCGAGTCTCTGTGATTGATTGCTCTTGTCTGCGATGTGTATTCCAGATGTCACTCTCCCACGCCTCAAAGCCTTCATACCGCAACTGTTGTCACGGTTACATATTGAAGCCCTTCTCCATGGCAACATCACCAAGGAGGTAGGGGTTTTAAGCTCTTTAACTAAGTCGTGTTATTTCCTCTGTCACTACTGGGGGGGGGGGGGGTTGTTTTTAGCTGCTCTCGTCTGACGGCTCTTCAACGGGGGAGTTCTGACGCGTCTAGCCGCCGCATAAACGGCCTCCTTCAAGGACGAATCAGACGACGGCAGACCTCTTTAATCTGCTCTGGGGGCGCTGCCTCTGCCAGAGGGCCGCTGCTGTAAGCGCTCACATTAGATTCTTCCAGAGGTTCCACGCCGTCATGGCGCTGTCACCTCCCCAGAAGCGCTTAAAGGTGACGCTTGTCACGGCCTGCCAGGGGTGACCTAATTGAATCCACCTCCGCTCTTAGCGATGCTCTGCCCGGTCGCCATGGCGACCTTGGCTCTAGAGCGAGCGCTGACCGGAGACCCGTGTCGGGGGGACGGTGATGTGGAGCTCTGTGGGCAGAGGGAGATATGGGGGGTGGATGCTTTTAAATTATAACGGGAGCTGCAGGTCCCGACGGCGACCCATTCTTCTTCTTACTCAACCGTTCGTTCAGGAAGTTTATGTACGCTTAACATGCAAATATGACTTAAAAAGGCTGTCGTCTTCTATAAATCACCTTCTCAAGCCATATTAGCATGTTCAGCCCGCATAAACCTAACGAACAAAAAGTTGACTCAATCAAAACTAAAATGGTTTATGTACGCTGAACATGCAAATATGGCTTGAGAAGGTGATGGACTAATATAAATGTAAATAACATCCCGAGCTTTAAACGCTGGACAGCATCGCGGGTGAACGACGTCCTATGTTCGCCCCGTGTTGCACCCTAACATGACGTATGGACGCGGTGTGTGACCTCTCCTGGCCCTGGTTTTCCCCAGTCTGCTCTGGGCATGATGCAGCTGTTGGAGGACTCCCTCATCGAGCAGGCCCACACCAAGCCCCTCCTCCCCAGCCAGCTGATTCGATACCGGGAGGTGCAGGTGCCGGACGGTAGGTCAAACGCCCGCGCCCGCTCGCACGCCTCGCGTTCGTCTCCACGGCAACCCGTTTAGAAAGGGATTAACACGACTTTGACAAATACCACGATAGGCTTATCACTTCAGACACATCGTGGGGTCTTGCTGAAGCATATTATATGGAAGTGGAAAGAGTGGAATCTAAGGAGCTTCCCTCCCTGTGACGTTTCAAACCTCCGATTTTGATCAGTGGATGAATTTAGACTTTGAAAAAGTGGGGCTCACTATAAGTGTACCCCTTAACGTCATGGTCATACAACCACTGGTTCTGCTCCATTAGCCAAGAGGTGGGTGGGGGGTGTATTAAGATGATACCCCCTTTTCTTTCTTTTCTTTTTTTTAAAGGACAAGCGTTCCCATTGTCCCGTCGTCCGACTGACACTTTGTTTTATCGGTGTTTGCCGCACTGCCCTTGGAGCTGAGTCAGACGGTCGCGTCCGCTGCCCACTGGCACTAAGATAACTGGAGTTGTGCACCGCACTCCTCCAGCACCTATAGTGTATTCACACCCGGCCCATCTGGGGCTCTCCGCTATGTTGGATAGCCAGTGAGGGGTTTATGTTGATGAGATTCCCAAAAGCTGAAAGGGGGGCGAAATGCAGTCAATGCAAGTCATGAGACGGGTTTCTTTTTTTCTTCTACTTTGTGAAAAAATATATTCCTGCAAGTGCAGATAAAATAAAGTCCCATTTGGCAACAGTCAGCAGAGAGGAACGGAGAGTCGTAAAAGTAGTTCAGACGCCTCTGTCCTATCAGAAGTGTCACTGCTATCCCCGTTCTGAACCGGGATCATATTCCCAACACCTCCCACAGCAAAAGGGCTCCGTCTTAATTACATATTTACACTTAAAGCAGTCCATCCGCTGGGCTGTCACAGCCTGCTCTTTTTTTTTCATTTTAAACGGTACATTAATTATTCATTGTGTATTCTAGCCATGGGACATAAGAGCAGATTATGCACAGAGGAGTTATGTCTGAAGGGAGCCCCAGAATACTTTATTTTTTTCAGAATTCATATTCTGTCACTTGGAAGGAACGTCTGCCTTTTGTAGATCGCGCTGTGCATGTGATTGGTCGCACAATGAGCCAAAAATCGATGAGCCAAAAACAAAACAAAACAGAAGGCAGAATGGCTTGCTAATTTCAAACAGTTCTACTGATCAGTGCTGCCCATAGTTATTACTAATCCAATTATACCAATCCAAAGTGGATAATTCAATAGTTACAACCACTCCTTTCACACTTTGATTCAAAGCGCTGCTGAGGGTAAGCATGTGACTTTGGCTGTACTTCATCAGCGAGTGTGTGTTGTGCTGTAAGAGTTGTACAATAGTGTAGTCCTACTGTTCACTCCCGCAAGAACCCCGACTCCTACCTGCTCCTCTAAGGGCTCACGTTGTACCACCAGCTGTCAGTGGGACCAGCGTTGCAGGCCGTGTGCACCTTCTGACATCACAGGTGGGCGTGTCCGCCTAGATGTGTGACGGCTAGAGGAGCAGCGTGTGCTACGGTCCACTGAGTAGGCTGGGAGTACATTTTCCAAACGTCTTGTAATGGCTAATCAAAGTCATACCTGGTGGAATAATAAGTCTCCTTTAACGACCCGTGGCAGAAGTCAGTAGAAGTCTAAATAATAATGGATAAATGCGTGTGCCGGATGCCAGTTAACACTCCGCGTCGTAGTGTGTGTCGTAACGCGTGTGTCGTAACGTGTGTGCGAGTCTGTCTAACGTGTGTGTGAGTCTGTCTAACATGTGTGTGAGTCTGTCTAACGTGTGTGTGTGTGTCTGTCTAACGTGTGTGTGTGTGTCTGTCTAACGTGTGTGTGAGTCTGTCTAACGTGTGTGTGAGTGTCTAACGTGTGTGTGTGTGTCTGTCTAACGGTGTGTGTGTGTGTCTGTCTAACGTGCGTGTGTGTGTCTGTCTAACGTGTGTGTGTGTGTGTGCCTGTCTTACGTGTGTGTGTGTGAGTAACGTGTGTGTGTGTGAGTCTAACGTGTGTGAGTGTGTGTGTCTAACGTGTGTGAGTGTGTCTGTCTAACTTGTGTGTGTCTAACGTGTGTGTGTGTGGTTGCCGTGGGCTCAGGCGGATGGTACGTGTACCAGCAGAGGAACGAGGTGCACAACAACTGCGGCATCGAGATCTACTACCAGACGGACATGCAGACGACCCGGGAGAACATGCTGCTGGAGCTCTTCTGCCAGATCATCTCGGAGCCCTGCTTCAACACGCTGCGCACCAAGGAGCAGCTGGGTGAGGGGGGGGGACCCCATTAATGGATCCGAGGGTCTGAATCGATGAATCACCCTTCAATCTGCTCTTAAATAATCACACTGGCTCAACTGTGCTACAAAATAGAAAATGTACTTCATCTCTTCATCTTAAACAACAGGTTTTAAGTGCAAACTTGTAAATTGGACGGTTTAACCGTGAGCTTTAGACGGAACGGTCTCACGTCTCAAAAGTGTAATTTTAAAATTAGAAAGGCAGTGAAAGTGAAAGTGTACTTGAACTACAACATTCCATCACTGCAAAGTGCATAAAGGCGTTGTTTATTAAAGTGCAAAAATAATAAAAAAAGAAAGAAAAAAATGAATCTGTCTCTTGCCCTATGGATCTATGTTCCCCAGCCCTAATCAGTATCTGTCCCCCGTCCCCCCAGGCTACATCGTGTTCAGCGGGCCGCGGCGGGCCAACGGCGTGCAGGGCCTGCGCTTCATCATCCAGTCGGAGAAGGCGCCCCACTACCTGGAGAGCCGAGTGGAGGCCTTCCTGCGCACCACGGAGACGTCGGTGGGCGAGATGAGCGACGAGGCCTTCCAGAAGCACATCCAGGCGCTGGCCATCCGCCGCCTGGACAAGCCCAAGAAGCTGGCGGCGGAGTGCGCCAAGTACTGGGGCGAGATCATCTCCCAGCAGTACAACTTCGACCGCGGTGAGCGCTCCACCACAACACCTCTGCCCGCGTTTCGTCTTTACATTATTTTTGATTTTTTTTTTGATTTTTTTGACCAAGCTTTTGAAAGCATAAAGATTGAAAAGATTTTTGATTTTTGATTTTTTTACACATGTATACTATATACACATATAATCCATCCATGATATCCGGTTGGTTGATTAATTAGAATTCTCTTATTTAAATATATTCCGCAGCTGAGCATGGCTTCCAGAGCGACAATATTAAACTAGAATCAAGAAAAACACTCCTCTCCCTCCCTCCCGCACTCCCAGCGGTCTCTCCGTCATGCTATTATGGGCTGTGAGGGGGAGGGGGGGGTCGGTCACCCACTTATCTAGCGCTCCAGCGTTGGCACGGTAACCCACTGCCAAGCCATTGGTTGTGAAGTGCCGCCCCTGCCGCCGCCGCCGCCGCCGCCGCCGCGAGAGGAGAGCAGGGCTCGCGGACCGGGCGCACTTTGTATCGCCTTTACACTCTCTCGTGCACACGCACACAAACACACACTTCTTTCCAAGGGCATGTGTGCTGGCACGGGGTGTCCGGTAGCACCCGCTGCACCAGGGGGTTGGAAAGGCCGTCCTTGTTGTTGGAAAAACACCGGCGTCACTAATATAGATAAAAGCACCCAGCGTAGAAGCAGCCGTGTGTCTCCGTAAAGATCAGTGGAGGTTACTGTGGTGGGGGCATTTTAGATGTCATGTTTAAAACACGCTTTAACACGATTATAAATGAAACAAAGTGGGCCGGAGTCGGTCCCAGTACACGGTGGTTCTGATATCGGGGGGTCCTTCTTTAATAGTTGTACTTGGGTTTTGTTTTCCAGATAATATTGAAGTGGCCTACCTGAAAGACCTTTGACGAAGGACAATGTGATGCAGTTCTACCGGTCAGTGAGTGTGGTGTGTGTGTGGCATGACGGGACGTTGACACGACACGCACGCACGCCGCGCATATGACATTTCACAAAGGAGCCCAGCTGATCACACACGCGTCACGGTGCTCCTGGGGCAGCTCGCAAACACCAGGGGGGTGGTTCACCTGGGCGTGGTGGGTAGCAGCCCTCCACTCGGGTTCTTCACTCCGTTTCCCCCCCCGTGTCTCAACCCCCTGCTGTGTGCTTCCAGGACCTGCTGGCCATGGACGCCCCCAGGAGGCACAAGGTGTCCGTCCACGTGTTGTCCAGAGAGATGGAGACCTGTGAGTGTGGGGCCGAGGGGGAGGTTGTGTTCAGGCGCCCGCGCCCGTGAGGTCTGAGCGTTCTGACACCGAGTGCTTCTGTCGTCTCCCCCGTTCCAGGTCCCGTCGTGGGAGAGTTCCCCGCCCAGAATGACATCACCCTGGCCCCCGCCCCTCCCTACCGTCGGTAAGAACCCCCTCCCTCTGACCGCCACCTTTTGGATTAGTCACAGCCGATGTGCGGACTCGTAGAATGAATCCCTTTTTATAAGAACTCTTCTATTCCTGGCGCAATACGTTGCTTCACAATTCTTTGCACATACCTGTAGCTGTACGTGAATCCGATGACTAGATAAGTATGACGGTTGGTTAACTTGGATTAGCCCGTGTCTATCTCCTTGTTGTGCGTCTCTTGTGTATTTGTGTGTACCTGACTGCAACACTAGTCTCCCTTTTTGGGACCATAAAGTTAAACTGAAGTGAACTGGCCAAGCCACGTTACACATTCCCAAACTTGAAGGATTCTTCTTTCCTACGAGCCCCTGGCGCTAACGCTGAGGACCCCCCCCACCCCCACATGAAGGACACGTCTTGACCCGGAGACCCTCTGTGTTCTGCCCCCCCCCACCCCCCAGCCCACCGTGGTGCAAGGACATGACGGACTTCAAGAGGAACCTGCCCGCTCTTCCCTCTGGCTAGACCCCAACGTCAACTTCATGGCCGCCAAACTGTGAAGCACCCCCCCCACCCCTCATCCCCCCCAACCCCCCAGACCCTCATCCCCTCCATCGCCCACCCCACCTCCATCCACCGTCTCCCACACCTCCTGAGGGGGTAACACCTGGGCGGGACCTGGGAGCACGTGGAGGAGAGGCGCGGGGGGGGGGGGAGAGCGTGCATGAGCATGCTCCGCTCCATGCGGTGGAACTTTAGGCACACACACACATACATACACACACACGTACACACACACACACACGTACACACACACGTCAAATAAGGCCACGGCAGAACTGTTTTAATAGTGTATCACACGGATGCTGCGCAGCGATAGATTCTTTGTTTTTGTCATGATGGACATTAAGCTGTAGCAATCAGGACATTAGCTCACATGAAGGTCTTTCTTTTTTTATCTTCCGTTTTCGGGTTTCGTCTTTTAACTCTTATGTTGTGTATCGACCGCTTGAGGCCCAGGCAGCACCCACCCCCCCCCCCCCCAAACGATGAGCCCTGACGACGCTCCGGCGCGCGCGACAGAAGTTATCTTTTATTGATCCATGTGTATTGAAGAATGTTTGCCTCGTGAGGGAGGGTTTTAATCAGAGGTTGGAAAGGTTTTGAAATGTCTTTGGTAGAACGCTGGTCCAATGCTGGCCCCGTGGCGGCGCTCCTATAATCTGCTTGTTTTTGGTTGAGCATGCCCCTGAAACGATTGATTTTTAACCTTTTATTGTTTTGTTTATTCTGTTTTTCTAGAGTTGTGAAATATATGGACTTCATCTCAGGGGTACCCCTACTTGCTTTTTGTTTTTATCAGTAAATAAAATGATTTTAATTGACATTCTTTCTTTCCCCTAGCACTATCTGTCCCGTCGTTAGCAGGATTCTCCTTTTTATTGGCCAGCTGAAGACGCGGTGGTCGTCGTTATTGCTTAGGCTCTTGAGTTTGCTTTGAGAGCGTGGCGTGTGCCTTTCTAGAGGATGGCTGTGGCTGTCTGGACTTGGACTTTGGATAAAGAATAGCCTTTATATCTGCTATAGGCCTCATGTTCTCTCTATAGCCTGCTCTCCTGTACGGTCACTTATCCCGCGTCTTCTTGACTAAGCTGCTCTCGCTCTGTGGCAGCTATAGCACCGACCCCCGCGTTATAATCAAATACACGTATATTGATGGCAGGAAGGACGCGCAAAAAAAAAAGTTATTTGTGACACAAAACATCCTATATGCACTTCCGTCATTTAAGCAATAAAACGTGGGATCCGGCGATCGGTTTGAAAATTGTTAAAATCCCCTTTCTCCGCACTATTGACTAGTTATGCCACGGCAGCCATGTCCCCAGGCTGTGCTCCCAGCGGACCGCGTTCTAATAGGTCCATGGTTCTCACACAGCCTAGGAGAACACGGTGCAGGGAACCGCAGTAACGCTGGGCTGACGGCGTGGCCCGACTCTCTCAGGTGCTAACCGACCTTCGCCAAGTCAACAGACGGCTGGCTGGGAAATGCTGTCACGTCACGGCCAAAGTCTGCTTTGTGTCTTTTCTTTTTTTTTCCGTTCTTCCACCCGTGTACCGTTTCTCTCAGGCCGAGTAGTTCGACCATCTGCAGTGTTCAAAATACAAATAAACAATTCTTATTTAGTTATTTACCAAAAGCTTCTCCAGCGTTTTCCAGCATCTTCTTATTTCTTGACCAACCAAAGTGAATAACGTCCCTAATGAATTTGATTTGATCCCAAAGTCAACCTCTCACGCGCATGATCCGTTGCAACGCTAACAGGAACGATTGATTCTGGCGGGAACCGTCAACCAGCATCAACGGGTCAACCAACATTGCCCAATGATTCCAGCCGTCGGCAAGCCAATTTTACACACCAACCACCCAAAAGTCGAATGTACATCAGTGTACAAACGAACTAAAGCATTAAAGGTACATACTTTGCCTCAATTTTCATATCCAGTGATGCAACACTGTAGTTTGTCTCCTGTTTATAATTAATAAATGATGTAATTGAACTCTTCCTTGCAACTTCTTTTAAATCTCTCAATGTTACACATCCACTTCAGTTTGAAAAAAAAACATTTATTCACATTGACCATGAAGGTAGACATTGTATAATGTATTGTCTTCAACAGATGAGAAACTTCTTTTGGCATCAAGGACCTCTTTATCTTGTGGCGAGTAAGAGACTCGGGCCCCTCTGGCTGAAACAACTCTACATCGTACCACTGTATGGAAGAGGCTTAAGGTTTAGGCGCCTCTAGAAGTCTTTCTTGGTTTAATGGCTCCACCAGAAAGGTGGTTCTGTAGTTATGCGGATCACTTTATAGTTCAGTGATTAATATTTTATTCCTAAAGTCATATGCAAGAACAGTTAACAATGACCCATGCATTTTAATTTATTTTTTATGGTATTGATCACACAGGAGACCATTATCCATAAAGCTTTGCAGTCGATTTATTATACAGGACGTCTTTGCTCCAAGAAATGTGAAATCTTTTATCATGATTAACATCAGAGTAGTGCCACTGGATTTCCTAAATCAGACGTACATGTCCTGCTCCAGATAATTACCAACCAATCGTCCAAAGAAGGCTTTCACCCCGGCCTGGCCTTGAAGTCACTCAAGGCGATAGTCACCAGATTTCAAAACAAGAGGGGGAAAAAAAAAAATGGAAATTGCACTTAAAGCAGAACATAAACACCAGGGGAAAATGTCACTGGACAGGCTCTGAAAGAAAACACTCCAGAAAGGAACCGCGCTGGGCCTGCGTCCCACCACCTGGGGCGGCGATGGCCCTGAAGCCATCTTGGGTGTCTTGGAGAGATCCCGTCAGCACAGCCCTCTGCGCTTTCTTCACAGAATGAAACTAATCGTACAACAGCTTCTCTTCCCCGAGTCGCCAGGGCCCGCTTCTCCCAACATGTAGCTTAATCCGAAACCTTACGTTGAAGCAAGTGTCTGAAATGCCAGCGTTTCAAGCAGCCTGTTCGGTGGCTGTGCCTCCACAGGATACAGTAGATGAACACGGAGCAGACGGTCGGGTCAGAGACCCAAGCGCTCGGCCTCCCGGCCGAGGTTGAAGAAGCGGTTAGGTTTTTCCTCTAGCTTAACGCTTGGTAGTTGTGGTTAATCATTTAAGTCTCATTTGTTAACACATTTTATTCATCACTTACATTCAACACATAAAATAATATCTCTCTTTGACACCTTCCCTTCACATGAGTAAAGGGGACTTTTTAAATCTGAAAAACAAACATTATAAAACAATTTATTAATTTCATACTTTTATAAAACTTTCTAAATACATGTGCCTGCGTCATTTATTTCTTCCCCGATCATCATAAAGTTCATACGAGTTGACGGGAGTGCTGGAGGGGTGCTTTACACGCCCGCAGTGCCCTCCTGGGGAGCAGCGCTTGTGTCCGTGTGTCCGTGCAACGTGGGCCGAGCGGCGCCCTCAGTCTCCCGTCTCCGTCCCCGGCTCGCGCTCGCGTCAAACAGTCATTAAAAACACGAGGGCGGTGGCGGTGGGTGTGGTGATCGTCCTAGCGTTGAATGTCGTGGCGGCGGCGGCACGATGACATCAGGTAGGAGGGGTGGTCTGTGTCTAGAGATGGGGGGGTGATAGAAGGAGGTGGGGGGGGCCCGGTCACTAGGGATGGGGATCATTAATATTTATTGATATCGATACCATTTTCCATACTCCTTAACGATCAGAGTCTATCGATACCACTATCGATACTTTTCTATTAATCGGTGGAAATGCAACGCGTTTTTAGTGATGAGGAAAATATTAAGGAAATAAATTGTATTTTAAATTATGTATGTAATTCCTAAATATTGACATCAGTAGTTTTAATTATATATACTAAAATGATGAGAGCACTATACAACTGTGATTAGTAATTCAGAAACATGATTAATACAGTATTACTCATGTTTCTCTTACATTTGAACCCATCATGATAAGCTAACTGTGGTTCTACTGAGCCAACCTCAACACATCACGCAGCACATCTGAAACTTTATTTACTTTTTTAGATAACTATGCTGCCGATTACAACACCGATTTCACAATTGGATGACTATTTTTTAACTGTGGGGACTAGCCTCAATGTGTGTGTGCGATTACCGCTCGTACTTGGAGTGGGTGATTGAGACGGGCCCGTCTGTGGCGGGACAGGAGGAGGAGGAGACAGGAGGAGTCTTTTCAACTCAGACAGTCCAAGGTAGTGCAGTTGGCCTTCATTTGATGCACAATGCTGATGTGCTTGGCCACTGAGGTTGTCGCCCCCCCCCCCCCTTGCCAGACTTCACATGTTTTACTTGTGATACCACATTGGTGGACACGCTGCAGGGATTGGATTGATTTGATTTAAATTCCGTGGTGCGACTCGAGGGCCACAACATAACGTTAGAGGACCTACGACGGGACTCGATAGTGGTATCTATAAGCCCAAACGTTAAGGATTTTCGGGGTTTCAAAAAGAGGAACGGGGTCCTTGATAGAACCGGGTTTTGATTCCCATCCCTACCGGTCACTGGCTTCTGCTCTTCTGTCTGTTCTTCACCCCCCCCCTCCACCACGGACCCATTAGGCCTCCTCCGGCTCTGGGAAGTTGAGGATCTTGCGGTGGGCCTGCCTCAGGTACTGCTGCTGCTTGAAGTACACCTTGAAGGCCCCTTTGATGGCCACGAAGGCGATGCCTCCCTGGGGGGGGGACAAGAGACATGGGGAGGATTAACGGACAGACCCCAGCACCCCTCCGAGCACAGTTGGTGTGGGAGACGTCGGTCCATCCATCTAGGGTCAACTTTCATCCTCCCGCCGCCCGCTTGGCGTCCGGCGGCGACTCGGCCGTTCCACGGGAGTGGCGCTGTTTAAGAATGCATACGGGGGGCTACGGCCGGCCCCTGCTCAGAGAGCCAGCTGTGGGGGGGACAGAGGTATTCAGCCGCCGCCACAAGAGCCCCGCCGCTCCAGTGACCGGCCCCCGCGAGAAGGGGGAGCGCCATGTGTGGTCCCAAACGACGGGCAGGAGAGTGTGTGTGTGTGTGTGTGTGTGTGTGTGTGTGTGTGTGTGTGTGTGTGTGTGTGTGTGTGTGTGTGTGTGTGTGTGTGTGTGTGTGTGTGTGTGTGTGTGTGTGTGTGTGTGTGTGTGTGTGTGACTGACCAGGATGGTTCGCTGCAGGTTGGAGTTGACGCTGCTGAACATGAGCTTCCCCACGATGGTGGCGATGGTGGGGAACACCAGGGCGCCACACAGGACGCGTGTAGCCGACACGTGGTCCGCCAGCGGGTTGGCCTCCGCCGGGATACGG
Source organism: Melanogrammus aeglefinus (assembly GCA_900291075.1). Classification (NCBI taxonomy): domain Eukaryota; kingdom Metazoa; phylum Chordata; class Actinopteri; order Gadiformes; family Gadidae; genus Melanogrammus; species Melanogrammus aeglefinus. The sequence continues at coordinate 39,655 of OLKM01001135.1, read as the reverse complement.
GGTACCGGGCAGCCCAGCCCTGCAGGGGGACAGGGGGTTACAGTGGATACTGAGGGGACCCCGCCCTGCAGGGGGACAGGGGGTTACAGTGGATACTGAGGGGACCCCGCCCTGCAGGGGGACGGGGGGGGTTACAGTGGATACTGAGGGGACCCCGCCCTGCAGGGGGACGGGGGGGTACAGTGGATACTGAGGGGACCCCGCCCTGGTCCTTTTTTGAGGGTTAGGGTAACAGGATCTTTTTGAGTGAGGCCATATTGTCTTTACGAAGCGTATGGTTTAACAGAGTAAAAGCGAATGGGCCCGGACCAGGCGCCGCCCGGACCAGGCGCCGCCCGGACCAGGCGCCGCCCGGACCAGGCGCCGCCCGGACCAGGCGCCGCCCGGACCAGGCGCCGCCCGGACCAGGCGCCGGACCAGGGCGGGGGCGTACAGTGGATACTGAGGGGACCCCGCCCTGCCTGCAGGGGGACGGGGGGGGTTACAGTGGATACTGAGGGGACCCCCCCGGCCTGTAGGGGGACGGGGGGGGTTACAGTGGATACTGAGGGGACCCCGCCCTGTAGGGGGACGGGGGGGTTACAGTGGATACTGAGGGGACCCCCGCCCTGTAGGGGGACGGGGGGGTTACAGTGGATACTGAGGGGACCCCGCCGCCCTGCAGGGGGACGGGGGGTACAGTGGATACTGAGGGGACCCCGCCCTGGTCCTTTTGTGAGGGTTAGGGTAACAGGATCTTTTTGAGTGAGGCCATATTGTCTTTACTAAGCGTATAACGTATAGCGTTTAACAAGCCAATGGGGCTGGGGTTTATATTTGCTCTGCCACTCCGTGGCTCGTCTGGAGAGCGGCGGTCCTCAAACCACTGAGGCTGTCCCCCGGCTGGGCTCGGACCAGGCGCCGCCCGGACCAGGCGCCGCCCGGACCAGGCGCCGCCCGGACCAGGCGCCGCCCGGACCAGGCGCCGCCCGGAGAGCTAACACGGTGTCAGGTTGGACTTTGGGGACTACAGCCCTGTCAACATATCGCCCCTCCGTTGACCACGCTCTCGGGGCGCGAGGACTGAAGCCTGTAGAGTCGATCAGCTCCCTGATTGGGGAGAGGATATTTTCTATTATTTCGGCTGGATGAACGTTAGGATATTTAACTCGCATTAAAATGCATCTTGGCTTTTCCAGAGTCGGCCCCGACATTAAGACAAAATAGGGCGTCATAGCAGTGGGGTCGGCCGGGCCCCTCACCTGGGAAGATGCTGTTGAGGATCTGCAGCTTGGTGGAGTACTTCCTCCAGAGCCGCAGCACGTACTCCTCCCAGCGGATCATCTTCCCCAGGATCAGCATGACGGGGATGGTGGGCAGGCCGATGAGGAGGAACAGGGGGTCCGCCCGCTCCATCACGTCCAGCCCCTCCTTATGGCCCACCACCTGGGACCACCGGGGGAGGGGGTTAGGGCCAGACAGCACTACACCGTGAGGGGCCCCCACCGGGGGAGGGGGGTTAGGGACAGACAGCACTACACCGTGAGGGGCCCCCACCGGGGGACCACCGGGGGAGGGGGTTAGGGACAGACAGCACTACACCGTGAGGGGGCCCCCACCGGGGGAGGGGGGTTAGGGACAGACAGCACTACACCGTGAGGGGCCCCCACCGGGGACCACCGGGGGAGGGGGTTAGTGACAGACAGCACTACACCACGAGGGGCCCCCACCGGGGGAGGGGGTTAGGGACAGACAGCACTACACCGTGAGGGCCCCCCCACCTGGGGCCCCCAGAGGGTTAGGGGCCCCCACCTGGGACTCCCAGAGGGTTAGGGGCCCCCACCTGGGACTCCCAGAGGGTTAGGGGCCCCCACCTGGGACCCCCAGAGGGTTAGGGACAGACAGCTTTCTTTAGTGAATAAAACAGAACATAAGGAACTTAAGAAATAAAAATCAATTGCATATTAAATCGCAATATTGGTCCAAATAAGCGCCGTTAGACACGACACTAATGGTTGGGGGCCCTTTTCAGTGCGCTCTGATGCGCCAGGAAGGAGCCAAGACCAAACCGTTGAGTGAACAGAGGATGTCAGAGCATGTCCGTCCTGCTGGGGGCGGACGCATCCCCAACGAAAAATCATTTTCCGCTTTAAGAACAAATAAAGACGTGTGTGAGTGCAGAGAGCAGATCAACAACAGAAAGGAATACGAATGGGGTCTGGAAATTAAAAGCTACTGAGGATTAAGAGGCAATAGCGTGTATGTACTTAAAGAAAATCCTCTTTAAGAACCATGCAGTACATCTATTTTTAAATACAAAAATATAACTTAGAGACTAAAGGGCATTCATCTCTTATGTTGTACGCTGGTCCAGCGGCGTGCCGTGGTATGTTCCCCTGGCCCCGTGAGGACCCACCTGCATGACGGTCACGGCCCCGTAGGTGACCGCCGTCCAGTAGATGGAGCCCACCATAATGCCCGCTGCAGCAAAGGGCCCCGCCTTGGAGATGAGCCGGTCGGCCAGGTCCAGCACATACACCACCGGGCCTGGGGGGAGAGACCAACCAGAGCCCTGTTAGAGCCAGCACATACACCACCGGGCCTGGGGGGAGAGAGACCAGAGCCCTGTTAGAGCCAGCACATACACCACCGGGCCTGGGGGGAGAGACCAACCAGAGCCCTGTTAGAGCCAGCACATACACCACCGGGCCTGGGGGGAGAGACCAGAGCCTTATTAGAGCCAGCACATACACCACGGGGCCTGGGGGGAGAGACCAGAGCCCTATTAGAGCCAGCACATACACCACGGGGCCTGGGGGGAGAGACCAGAGCCCTGTTAGACCCTGGCCCTGGGGGGAGAGAGACCAGAGCCCTGTTAGAGCCAGCACATACACCACCGGGCCTGGGGAGAGAGACCAGAGCCCTGTTAGACCCTGGCCCTGGGGGGAGAGAGACCAGAGCCCTGTTGGAGCCAGCAGTGGTCCACCAGGTAGCACCTGATGCCCACTCTAAGAAGACGATTCCATGAGTCGTTTTAACTTCCAGTGATGACTAGGATAGACGCATACATTTAAAAATGTTTCCCTTGGTGAGTCTGACGGCACACGGTGAGTCACGGTGTGAATAATTGTGTTTCCATGGCAATTTCCGAGCAAGGCAATGATACCCCGCAGGAAGAGTGATGGCGCAGTGGACATCGTCTTCTTTGTGTCCTCGTTGGCGTCTCTCTTTTGTAAACCCGGGTCCCTTTCCCTGGTTTGAAACAGGCATCATCGACACGCATCCTCTCAGGTGCTACCCCAAAGACCGCAGGGGAAACTCCTGGGACCGACGGTTGCTCCCAGGTCTTTTTTGGCTAACATACGAGTGCAGACCTAAACAATGAAGTAGACTAGTAATATGGAGCAGCAATACCCCACTCAATCAGGGATGCTGTTAGTGTTAGTCCTTGTGGGGCATAGTTGGGTTGAGAAGTGAAAACAAGGAAGAGGCAGCGATATCAAATCCACATAGTTTAAGGTCTGGCCTGAGTCCTCTCTTTTAACACCTGAGGACATACGACCTCAGGAGCAGGACAGCACTGAGACACCCTCCTATCCATGTCCTCCACCCAGGGATTGCGAGGGCGACTCCCGGAAGACCACGCAATATTTAGGCAACCGTATTCCTCCACTGCACCAGCCCCACGCAGAGCCTAATAATAACTAGCTCAGGAGGTGGAGGAGGCTGAGGGCGGCCGAGCGGCGTTGGAGGAGGCTGTAGTGAAGGACAGTAGCTACGGTATGAGGGCCCCGCCCGACGGGGACACCCTGGGGCCCTTCAGCATGTCTCACATACCCCTTCACTTTTTTCACGACATAAAGAATTAAAATCTATCTAGAAGTTATATAATAATGGTTATATCAAATACTTAAATACTAAACATCCCATAGTTGACAGGGCAGGGACAGAGAGAGGAACGACTACACAGGCCACAGCCGGGTGGCTCAGGGAAGTCACCCTATGGGCCATTTACAAAAGTAATCCATAATTCAATCTTAAAACCATCTGCGTCACTTTAATGAAATGGTGTCAGCCAACGCTTCGCGACTTTTTGTCTTTTCACTCAAGCTGGATCACGTTGAGCAGGGAATGAGCGCGGTACGAGAGCTACTCTGCTGTGCCGCCCCGGGACTCGGTGTGTCAGCCCGCTAGACGAACGTTGATGGTGGTGGTTTTCTCAAATTAGAACCAAGCGTTATTTTGAGGCTATGGGCTCCGGCGTCTGAAAACAAGTCAGGACTTTGTGCTCCCCACAAATCACCCGCGAAGCCCGTCAAGGCTCACACACATTCTCTACAAAACTGATTTCCTTAAGCGAGTGCCCCTGACATTGGGAGACCAATCAGCAGAGGATATATACAGTACCCCCACTGAAGGACGGGGACAAAGTGGTGAAGGGTTGGCACATTGCAGAGTCTAATTGCACAATGGAGAAGTTCATCTCCACAGTAAGTCAGGGGCAGAGGGTGCCTTCTGCCTGCTGCCGAGCCAGACACTGCTCAGCACACTGCTTTACTGCAGCGGGCGCCAAGCACATTGATCTTGCGGCGCCCGAGCGCATTAATCTGACATATTCTGATGACGCAATCAGAATCCCTTCCGCCTCCTCCCTGCGGATCAGGCCAACATGGCCGGAGAAAAACAGGTCACCCGTAATGGCCGTCGGTAATCTAGCCGGTTGGGCAATTCATTTTCGCCACTGGCAGCAAATTCCATAATTAAAATAATGAAACGGGAGGAGGGAGCGGGAGGACTTCCTGTGCACCGGGAGGGGGGGCTTGGCACGATGCCTCAGCCGACTTGTTTACTCTCTGAACGCAGAAGCGAAGGAGGCGTGGCAAGGACGCGCCGTCCTCACATTCAGAGCGCCGGCCAAACCAACCGACGGCCGGCCCAGGCTCCAGAGCAGGTGCTGACGGAGAGACGAGGGAGGGGGCGGCACGGCTTAGAGCCACCCAGCCGGCCTGCGTGCGTGCGGGCCAGCCGTGACGCCCACCTCCATCACGGCCGTGTTGAGCCGCAGAGCGCCATAAAAACCACAGGTTAATAGAAATGCTGCTCTTTAGCTCCGGTTGATCCTCCATCTGATCCGTAGCGGCCACAGGGCCCCCCCCGGGGGATCCCAGAGTGAGTAATGCCTGCCCGGCCTGCTTCAATGGGCTGGCCTCCAGAGCAACCCAGAGGAAATCACTCCACCTCCGAGAGACTGTCAACATGTGATATTAACGATGGACGGTAATTTAATCATCCACGTAGAGCGACCCACTCTATGATAAAGCAGATAGCTCTGATGCAGTGCAACACTACTGCCGCACCTTTTGAAAAGAGCAGAAATACAGAGCTAGTTCACATGGCTAATGCCAGAGACGCTGCTCGTCTGACTGAAGAGTGCATCGTCTCAGTTGGTGCTTTTCTCTACGCTACATTAAAGTTTAAAACGCAGTGGGCCTTTGGATTGAGGATTGTACATTTAGATCTAAATGCAAATTGTCGGTCAACAACACTCAACACATGTGAATTGTAAATACGTTTCTGGATGTCATCTCCTAATGGGGCCTGAGCTAACGCCTCAGGAGGTCCCAGGCAGGTAGCACTTCTAGGAAGTGGAGAAACTGAGCAACAATGATCACCAGCCAGATCAGTATATCGCCAATACCGACTTTCTTGAGCCGACATTTGGAGCCGATTTTGCTCACTCAATAACAAATGTTACAAGTCTCAATTTAAAAAGGAACATGTATTAAACTTTCTGTAAATCATGCCGAAAATAAATAAAAGAATAATAATAAAAAGAAACGCCCGATACACGTAAAAAACGCAAATCTCCCCCCGATTATATCGACCAGCCGATGTATCGGTCGATCACCAGTCTGTAGCCGTTATGACGCAGCCGTCGCATGCCACGCCGGTGTCAGACCTCGTGTCCCCGCGGTCCCGTCCCAACGACGCTGCGTCATGCGTGTGCTGCCTAAAGAGTCCGTGATATAAGCGGGTGTGAAGGACGAGTCTGGGAAAGCTGGCCAGACTTCACTGCTGAGCCAGGTGTCAGCATCCCCGATCTGATTGGTCCACGGGTCGAGGCTATTTTTAGAAGCTGTGGAGATATTAACGATTTAGCCGCAGAGCAGCAGTCTAGCTCCGTCCGTCCACCCGCCCCCCTCCCCCACACCTGCTGTGTCATTCTCCCCTCCCCCGGCCTCATTCCATCCCGTCTTACCTCTCCCCATCCCTCCCCCACTCTCCCAGCTGCACCTCCCCCCAGCACATCTCCTCTACCGCCGCAAAGGGATTTCAGAAATGGGATTGCTTTTTTTTTTCATGCATCAATAGGGCTGTTCTCAAATAAACCCATTTGGAGTCCTGCAGGACTCCCACTATTGTTTTTGCAAATGTTCCCGTCCAAGGACAGACGTAACAAAAGGACACCAGTGAAACGGAGAGGAAAGGATGGCGGCCATTAGAGCAAACAATACAACACTCCTTTTTCTAATCTAGCCCCACTAGCTTTGTTAATTATGATCCAAACAGATAACAAATTGCAACAACAGCGAGGTCACCATTCGACAGCCCCGCTCCAGCAAGGTTTAACCGCTTTCCCCTCGATGCACATCACCGGCTGAGGACGGGGAACGCTCCACTGGGAAGACAAAGTTGGTCCAATGTTACTACGTATACTTGTGCAAAGTATAATTACAATAGGGTAGGGAACTCTATGTAATATTGAGCCAAAGTGACTTTTACTAAATTAGCCCATTGTTTGAACCATTGTCAATCATGGTGGAACAAATGTTTCACCCCAGAGAGGGCCATCAAGTCATTAAACCACTAAAAAATATGTAAGGAATACTAGAGTGGGGCTTATAATGCCCATACGCTAGACCATGGAGTTCATCACTGCACTACCTCATTAGGCCTCGTATCTGTGGATGCAGCCAAAACACAATGTCCATGGCTGAAAGAGCCTCTGCCTTCAATCTTTATTTCATAATCCGGAACCCATTTGCGCCCCCAACATCCAGATGATGGCGACAAGATGAGCCTGAACCTTGCCAGACCTCATCTCAATCCACCAAACAAGAGGCGGTCCTGACACAAAGCCTGCGACCACAAACCTCAAGCTGTGTGAGTTGATGTTTTAGAGCAAACCAGACAGACTACAACAGAGCCGAATCCAAATCAACACGGGTCTCGGGGTCACTCGTGGCCAGGCCTGACGAGACAATGAGCCGCACATCACGATTCCTCATGTGCTCCGTGACACGATTCAGCCAAGAGAGGAAGCCTTTATCCAAATTTACACCGCTGTACATTTGCTGCTGCCAAAACCAGCTGTGCAGTCGAGGACATTGAACAGAAATAAAGACGAAAAACGATAGGGCGATGAGCTGGAAAACTAACATTTAAATTTGTGCGGCCACTTTTTCTTTTTCTGGCTGGCTGTTGATGACCATGGCGGGTGAAGGGAGCCGCCCGAGACAAGAACTCTACATGAGGTAGCACTGTGCTAACAGAAAAACACGACATACCCTTAAACAACCCGAGGGCCAAATGCTGGAAGCGGCAACACCTGATTTGGTGACCCATTGCACTACGCCAATTAAATGTTTCGGCTTTATAACCGTCTTCCTAACTGAGATATGAACCAATACATCTGTCCTCCAGGGGTACAGTGAAAAATCAGTGTTTTGAATAATTAAGTTTTTTTCAACCCAACAAATAAGGTACTCTATTTCATTATAGTTGAGCCAATAACATACATTTTATAATTCCATAGATGCAGTTAAGCTGCCTAAAGCGGCAGAAGTAATCCTGGTGATTGAGGGATCACAAACGTAGCCTGGTGCAAAACGCAGCTCTCTGAAAATGCAGGAAAGGTCATGCAACAAAAGAGGAAAGTCCTGAAGACAGCCAGGCCTAAACCAGCAGACCGAGGGAACCTGACCGACAGCACAGCTCCCTTCCTATAAATACACACAGACCTGTTTACCGACCGAGCCCCACGTGAACACATTGTCTTCTGCTCTCAAATTACACCCATCGCCCTCCTCCTTACAGGACCTCCGTCATGTATTCTTTTCCACCCTGGATCGATAGCTTGGCAAGCTGTAGAAAATTATTCTCCGTCAACAAAACATTTTGTTTGGAGCAAAACTAAAACAAATTTTTTTAGAGGTTATTTTACCGCCAACTGTGTGCAAACAAAAAGCAGGGAAATACATTGAGTAAGGAAAGTGGCCACAATCTGGCCGAAGGCATGGCTGGAGTGGGCAAGTATTTAGCAGATGACTAAGTAGAAACAGGCCCCCTGTCCCTCTCTGACGTGTCAGACTAATTACAGCAGCGCTTTCTCCAAACTGCCATTTGTCTCTTTGCATGAAGCCTGTCCGCACACGGCACGAGAGCCCTTTCTGATGCCCGTCAGGCTGAAGGGGAATATTTACACTCTGCACCGCAATGATGACGTCGGTTGCCCAGTAAACAAACATCTAGCCGGGCATGAAAAACCAAAACAGATTCGGGAGCTGGTGCTAGTTACAGCTGCTGCCTACTAAAGAGTTCCACTCAGAAGAAACCCTCACAGTGATGCCAACGTGAAGGCCATTTTTCAAACGCAATACTGGTCGGCCAATACTGCAATGCTTACTTACTTGAAAAGGCTTGTTTTATTATTCTTATATAGTCATTTATTTACTTATTAGTGTTTCACACAAATAATGTGTCACTGGAATTGTTTAAATACAACTTAAACTGAGAAAAAGGCCTGCGTCTTGCAACTCAATTATTAACAGTCCCTGCAATAAGAGTATCCAATAAGGCCCTTCTTAATATAATCTCAAGGCTCAACACTTTCAGCATGGCGCCAGGAAAATGATAATCTCATTCTAATGACTGTTGTTGGTTAAGGAGGCTTTGTCCGGGGCAGAGCAGTCAGGGGGCTACCCACCGAGCTTGGGGAAGACGATGAGGTACTCGGCGTTGCACTGCGGGCAGGCCACGCGCGCCGTGCTGTTGCCGCGCTGCTTCTCGTCCACCCAGCGCTGCAGGCACGACTGGTGCACCCACTTGGTGGAGCCCCGGCAGCGGCACGGCCGCACCCACTCGGCCGTGCGGTCGTCCTCGTCAGTGGCAAAGCACACCCAGCAGCTCCTGGAACCAAAGCAGACGCGCAGCGTTGGAGCAGGGACATGAGATTGGAGGAGGCCGTTTCTGATCAACTCATTACACGACTAAGTCATTTCATAACATCAAATTTGAAAACCGTTGTGTTTGTGGTTGCACCTGACTACACTCCTGACTGTTTTACTGGAAATAATGGCAAATACAAGATAAGCTAACGCAATGGATTATTCTTCAAAACTTGCGCCATTCATATTCAGGAGGCTGAGGTCTGGTGTAAATTAAGCTGAACTCAAAGCTGAGGTGAAACCACTGTGACTGCACTGTCCAAAGCCATCGCGGGGGTGGCAGACAGATAGAGAGGCAACGTAATGTAATCCTAAACGTCCTCTTTCAGAGGAAAAGTGGGCAGTCAGCAACACAAAGTCACTCTTCAAACACAAGTCAAAGCAGTAGCTTGAACCAGACTTGGCAGGAAGTTCATTCCGATAGTGGCAACTGTGCCTTTTCACTGTACTTGGAATAATGCTCTTAGTAGCAGGTAGTGATCAAAGTCTCTGGGATAACTAGACTGAACGCCCCACACAGAAACACTCCAGGCCAATGACTCCACTCATTTATTGTTTTTAATCAGCCAAGAGCTAAGCATGTACCATACAAGCTATTGTTATCCGTGTCAGATTTCCTTTTCGATTTAAGCCTCATTGGGCAGGGCACAGGTCTACCAATATCAGAGCAGCTCTCAATCAACCCAAATGAAGGACAGAATGAAACCTGGGACGATGCTGAGGCAGGTGCAACGTACAAACAACAGGAGGAACCTTGACCCACAACACCGGACAATCAGCAAGAACAATGTTGAACTTTTGAACTCACACCCAAGGCGACACCCTATAGCCAGAAAGAAATGTGTAATAAGGAAACAACCACGCCAACAGATTACTTCGATTGAATTGACGGTAGCCAAAGGATAGATATGATGGAGACAGGGTGTCTGTGTAGGGAGATTCATTTCTGTAGCCCTAGAAACCTAGACAGATGACCAGAATGCATTTCTATCTCATGTCATGCAGCTCAAATATTCATTTACAACCCTAAACAGAGCACCCGTTTATTTATTTAAGTGACGGCTAGAATATACCATGTCCCAGCACACATCGGAATGGTGCTCCGTGAGATCTTGGCCAGCGTCCTGTGCAACCCTCAAACTAATTGTGGCAGACAATGGCCCTCTACGACTGGGGGGGGGTTGGGTTTCAGCCCTGTGTGGCAGTGATGAATTAAAGCCACTCCATCTCCAACATCTGGGAGTCTATTGGATATCCAGTGCAGTACTTCTCAGACTCGGACGCTATATTGCCGTTCCATAATTAATCACCAGCACAGCGGTGGCTGGGTGGATCCCCACGGTGTTACGCTGGGTGCGCTGAGCTCCAGGATCCGGACCAGTGGCATTCCTAATGAATAGAGTGACTCGACGAGGATAAATATTCATAGGCTGGGAGCAAGCAGTTGATAATGCAGAAACAGAGGGGCCCGTCAATGGCGCCTGCTCCCATACGAATTCGTGTCCGACAGTCCTTGCAGGACATGTCGTTTTTCTTATCATGTAGGCTTTAGGCTAGCTAGGTCCCTGTTTTAAAGAGGAATAACCATAGCTCTTGGGGCATCGAGCAGTGTGATAACTAGGTATAAAACATGGCAGGAGGCCTGAACGCCCCTGGATATTCTCTTAAATCCAATTTCAAAGTAATTTGGGTCGACCACAAGCTTGTTGCTAGGAGATAATCTGGCTGTGTAACAGCGGCTCTCAACCTTCTCCTAGCTATCTATATGACATTTACTTCCTCATTACCATAATTAAACTGAACCGCTTAGAACGACGACATTTCAATGGATGAATGAAACCGTGATGAATTTACACACCTCCCATAAAACAATAGTGCAAATTAAAATGGATAACAAGATGAATAGAGATGTACAGTCTATACTCACACCCTTTGATTATCATTAACAATATGCCTCTCATATTATCAAATATGTCAGTATGTCAACACTGAGCGCTGACATAGCAGACAAATGGACATTGCTTTGGCAATGTCCATTTGTCTTTATTCATGTCATCTTTTGACAGCATACCAAGGATGCTGCAGAAAGGTGGAGGCCAAAGGATAGCAATGCATCTGCAACACACCCTTTCTGAAGCCAATGGCCAGCAGTGCCCTTGACCAGAAAAGGCCCCAGGAACACAACAGGTATGTTCAGAATGAGGAGGCCTTCAAGAATGTCTTCCCCTCCACAGGGAACAGGAAAACAACAGAGCATTTATCAGCCGCAGCGCCTGGAAACAACGCATCAACTTCTACACCACAGCCTTTAAAACGGAAACAAAAAACCCTTCAGACCATGAAGTTCAGAAAACAATTAAGTGATGGACTGAACATCCCTGTGCTTCCTCCACTTGTACACTGCCTAAATCCCTCTCCAAAAGTTCATCATCCAGAGAAAAGGACTGAGCGGAGACAAGATGCGTCTGTAGAGAGTGCCCGCTATTATTCGCCATGTATAATTCACCCTGCCTGCTCCTACACTTGAATAATGGATGTCAAATCTCTGGCCTTCTGTCATCTTCCTGTCCTGGGCACATGGCGGGGCCCGTTATTTGCGGCTGTGGGGGATTGAGCGAGGTGGGGGATTGGGTGTGCACGCCTGTGTGGGGGAGCGGGTGGTTGTGTAGTTCTGTGAAAGGCAGTGGACACAGTCAGCTTGGATTCTTTGCTCAGGTTGCTGCCTGCCGCCTGATTTTCCAATACTACCCCGGTGCTGAATTAATCATGACGCCCTAGGAGAGCGGCCTAGGGGTCAGGCTGCTCGGTGACACGGCCAGCCTACGTCCCGAATGATCAATCTCAGGCTCCTTCGGAAACTTTAACCCTCCAGTTCTCTCCGCGGCCTCACCGGACGAATCTCCAGCCACTGTCCCTGTAGTTCTTCTCTCCAGTCGACCGATACTATATACAGCTACTCTCTTACCGCAGACTGTGGGTAGATTACGTGCTGGAGTAGCAACACTTTCAATGCATGAAGGGATGATTACCAGAATGCTTGATTGATTCTTCTGAGTGCCTGTAAAATCATACCAAGTTGTTCATTATCAAGAAATGATCTCGACCACCACCCTAAACCATACTGTTATAGTCTCTTGCTGGCTGTAGACTCTAACCTGCTGAAGGGAACACTCAGAAAACGGCAGATAAGCCAAAGCAATATGCTACAAAAGGGGACAGAATGGAGATTAACACCTGTCACAAGAGTTCCCCAGAAAAATAACCTTGAATTTGGCAGGGATGAAAATACAATAAGGGACTTGGTGCACTGCAGCATTTCGTACTTGGAGAGAATAGGTTGACAGTGATTGAAAAACTATCCGTTTATATCCACGAAATGTAACTGGAATGGCATGTCTCAAGTAAACCCACGTTATTTGAAAACTGGGCAATTCTGTAGGACACAAAACTAAAAGACAAAAAATAAAATAAATGAAAAGCATTTACTCTCAAAAGCTCTCCGTTTCGATGGAGTAAGGACAGTTTCCGTTGAAATGACACGACAGACGAGCTGATGAGGGCTGCCTCCGAAGACTTTGACAGAGCACGGTGAATTTACAACTCAACTACACAGGCAACTCAAACGAATCTCTTGGCCCAATGTGACGAGCAACACGTAATGGACTCCTTCTGGAGACAAATCCATAATGAGTTTTTGCAACCATATTTCTCTTATACAGGCTGATGCCAAGTTTGAATGTGGATACAATTTAAGAGTCATTATGAAGTGACGTAATTATAAACGGGTGTTATTTTGCACCAAGGGGAAAAGCGAAAAATAAAGACTTTCTTCCTCACGGTGGAAGGAATAGACAATAGAGTGTTTTGACTGCATTACAAAGATGAGTGCTGCCACCTCCTCCTCGTCCCCAAGCTCAGGCCTCACTTCTTTAAGGGCCCTGGTCGCTCCACAAAGAGCCTTTTCAACGGACGGCGACACGTGACGGTGGGAAACCGAGAGGTCCTGTAGCACACAGCAAAGCACAGGAGCAGCCGGTACGGGCCCAGAGAAGTTCATTAAAATAAAAGTTTGAAATGCCTAGAGGGTCCCTCTGTGAGTGGACTGCAACAGGTGTATGATAATGAAGGATGTATGATAGCGATATGATTCCGAGGGCCCAGCCAATCAAAGACAATGCTAGAGATTTGGAGTGTATAGCCCAGTCAAACAAGTCAGGCTTCTATCGAGGGTGAAACCTCACTTAAACAATGTATCCGCTGTTCCCCAATTCAGCAACAACTAAACCAGCTGGGGGCGCTCACAGTTGAACCGTAGCCGAAACTTGCTGTGAAGTAAAAAAAGTGACGAGGAAAATGAACAACTGCAGCCTGTATTGTCCTTCGGCAATTTGAAAGTGACAACTTGACCCTCTCTAAATGGATGTTATAAAATAAGAACTCAATGAGACAATGATGTTTTGTTTTCATTGTTCGCTTGCTAAAGAAATGTAGACCATGTTTGCGCAGAACATCCACGCTAAAAACATTGAATGATGCTAAATAAAGTCATCAGGATCACGCCATGACGGAGTAAGACGGGGAGAAGTGAAGCATAAGACTTGTGAAAAGGGTCAAGATGAATTGTTTGAACCTGTCTCCACTTCCAGTTTTGGAAAGAGGCATTGCAGGGAAAGTATTCAGCTTGTGGCCAGGCAAGTTAAGCACCCACTGAGGCATGTGTTGGTCATCATCACCAGTAGAGGCTGGCTGACTCTACAGCCATAAAGGGCCCATGGCATACATCCTCTTGGTATCTGTTCTCAAAACACAGCCAGGGCTTATTGGCCTAAGCACAAACACACGCCACTGTCACATGAGCGTGACAGTGGCGGGCCTAGGACACACAGACATTATGTTAGAGAAACACCATAAGGAAGTGTTCCCAGTCCAAGGCTTGATTTTAAAGTTGGACTATTCATTTTTTTTGTCATGCTGCCTAATGTCAATGTTTGGTTTGTGTCAAGCCAACAAGTCATCCACTGTTATTCATTTCACAAGTCAAATAACTTAAGCGCTACATACTAGGTCCAAAAAAATGAATTCAACCATCACCCAATAATGTGGTGTGTCATCTGACAATCAACAATTGAAATATGGAATGAGAGGTAAAAAAAAACCTGCTTATCAATGCTAGCCAACATTGATCTAATTATTTTAAGTCTGAGGCTGGCAACACTATGGCATATTTACCTAATCCAAACTTATCTTCCATTCATGGAGTCTGCCAAAGCATTTATGGAATGTTGTGTAAGATAAATGTCGTTGACACAGACCTACGTGCACATGTTCCCAAGTGACCAAGAAGCACATACATTTATTGATATATTATAGAAGGGGACAGTTATGGTATCCAAATTGTTCACTTGAGTTACAATGAAGTGCAGGTGAATAGCTGATCCCCATTGTTGTTCATATAATTGCCCTCCAAAGAGTGTCATGACCTCAAGACTACTCCGTTGAAACAGTATTTCAGCTAACCTCGTTGCGTTAACAGCAATGTTTACCGAATTGGTCTTGCTGTCAAACCTGTGGAGAGATTTAATGCTTTAATGCAGAAACGGGGTTCAAGTTCCTCATAGAGGACGAATGATATTACAAGAGGCTGACATGTCAAACCAGTAGGACAGAAGTTATTTCTGGATCCTGAACACAGCAACGAGCCCACTAGTATGTGTGAACCGAGCATTTGCCTGAGGGAGTTTCTGTTAAATTGCATTAGTAACTCACGAAAGGTGCAGCAACTCAGCACAATGGTTAACAATTGCAACGTTTTATAACTCCTAGTTCATAAAACAGCACATAACGCAAGAGCAGTGCAACATGCTAGTTGTATTGACGGGAGTGTCCCCTGACTGTCTCCGTTTGGGGACAGAAGATGCCCATGCCACTAGGACCCCCTGGCTCCGTCACCTGGTCACGTATGCACGGGGGGGGGTTAGCAGCACGTGCGCCACATTAAGACAGGTTTGAACAAAGTGAAACTTCAGCTCAGCTGGCGTTAGCTTGCGGAGGCTAACCGGCCTTCTGCTCCAACTCACCTGTCCAAGTTCTGCTGCATAGCCACGGCACTCTGCTCCGCCATTATCGGGAGGTGGACACAGCTCACCTATCTGCAAGTTGCCAAAGTTGACTTCGTTATAATATAAAAAAAAAAACTGCCAGGCAGGCTCGTTAATTTAGTGCAGCTTGCGGTGGCAGTCAATCACTAGCTGAGAGCAGCTAACAGGCTAAAACGGCCTTTGTGTTGCTAAGGAGAGTCGGCCGCGCGCTTGCCAATTAGTGTAACCCTAATAACGGCCCACCTTCGGTCATCCCACTCTTAATATCACACATTCGTGACCTTCAATCTGAATTTCAAAACATAATTGAAACGGCGACGATAAAGATGTTATTTATCTCGAACACCAGCATGACCGTTTGCTGCGTGGACGGCCCGCCCCTGGGTTAGCGCGACGTGCCCTCGACGTTGCGCGTCATCAAAACAACGACGGCGTTGACGCTTGAAGCGCCCCGTGTTGTGCCGACCACACGGGACATGTAGTTCAAACAGATATCGCATTCCCTCGTCTCCAAAACATAAAATTGTTGATCTGAACCACCCCGACAGATCCTCCCAAGAGCTGACAACTCTTTTTACGGGGGCAACCACCATGAAGTTACATCTATGGCTACAGAACACTTCATATAGCGGTAAGGTGTTTAATTGGCTAGATACATAGATACCCATGCTATTCTTGCTCAGTATAAATTGCAAACGTGAAATTCATTATGGCACGTTATTGTACAATGATTCAGGACTATAGATATGGAATTTGCTGCCATTTTCGTTCTATGTGCCAATTATTCCCTTTACATTAAAATACACCGATCTGAAGAACACATGCAGGCCTATGGAGTTTTCTGTTGGTATCAATTTGCAATATAATTGTAACACTGTCTGTCTGTCTGTCTGTCTGTCTGTCTGTCTGTCTGTCTGTCTGTCTGTCTGTCTGTCTGTCTGTCTGTCTGTCTGTCTCTCTGTCTCAATTTCTCACTGTCTGACTGTCTGACTGTCTGTCTATTTTAATAATGTCAGAATGTGATATATCATTGCAATAATGCCCATCGATTTTGTGTTTGATCTCAAAAGTGTGTTATGGATTTATTATTAAAGATATAAAGGTATGAAAATTCCTGAAACGAATTTAAATGAGCCTCTAATGATACACGTTGGTACTTTCGGAATAACATTGGGAGTATGGGGAGGGGATCACAGAGGAACTACAACTCCCAGGATCCTCTGCTGTTCGTCCATGCGCCGCAGTTCATCAGCTGTTGAGGCAACTGCTGACTATCTCCACACAAGGGTAGATCGTTTGACATAAACCCAGGCGAGGCAAACAGAAATAGCTTTATTTACAGAGACCCTAAAGGTGAACGATAAAGGTAATATACTTTTAACATTGGACGAACATATGACGCAGGTCTGCATGTTGATTATGTGGGGAACATATGGACTAAGGGGGGTTTAAATTCATTACAGAATATGCCTATGGAAATTCTTGAACAGCGAATGGATATTTGGGGAATAGCATATGTATAAATGGCAGATAGATTTAATATATATTGCATATATTGCTTGATGACCTTGGAAACGCAGCGCTTCGGGAAGAAATAAGGATTAACCGGTGTGTGCGTGTGTGTGTGTGTGTGTGTGTGTGTGTGTGTGTGTGTGTGTGTGTGTGTGTGTGTGTGTGTGTGTGTGTGTGTGTGTGTGTGTGTGTGTGTGTGTGTGTGTGTGTGTGTGTGTGTGCATTGCAGTCCTTTGCGATCACCTTGCAGTCCATCTGTGTTATAATTAGCGCATCAATATGCTTTTATGACATTTTTTTGATTATAGGCTATTCCATTTCGCCTGATCTTTGCTGCGTTTTGCGCATCTGCGCAAAATGTAAGAGGGCTATGACACTTTGCAATCCCTTACTCTATACGACGTTACTTCGTCAAACCCTACCGAATTTTCCACAGAATATGGATAAAACGATTGGCCCTATAATATCGTCTTATGCATCGTTTTTGGAAATAGGCCTACGCATGATTATTTGGGTTATTATAGCACTATTTGTAGGTTAACTGTTTTCATACGTCACCATATGTAGCCTATTCGTATTCCTACATATGATGGCATAGGCCTATAGAAATAGTCTCTAAAACGTATCGCGTAGGAACTAGTTTATTAAGATGAAAACTTGACCTGGCTGGGTGGAGCTCTCTGTTATTGTACCCGTGACACGTATCAGCAGTCTAGTGTCGACTTAAATTGCTGCATGTATGGACATATCCTGTAGTCATCAGGGGTAGCAGTCACTCGGACACTGAGCTAGGGTGCCGTATGCCCTCCGATATCTAATTATTGGGATAGGGTGTTCTATAATAAAGTTACCCCGGGCCGGGCGGCGCACAGGCGAGTGCGTAATGTTCTGGGCTCCGTTTCTATCGCCAGCAGAGAGAAAAGAGAGACGCCCCTTGCCTTTTAAACCAGATAACACGGCGTTACAGTGTGGTATGTCAACGCAGGACGCCTTTAACCTTTTTTTTTTTTTAAGGACAGCTGTATTTATTGACGTATGCAAATTCAAACAGGGGAGGTCCTTCAGGAAAACCAGAATCCGTTTTACGTCGCAGTTCAGAGTTCCTGCGTGAAGGAAAACGAGACGTGGCGAATTCGGGTGAATATCGGTTGCATATGCTCCGCAGTTTGTGTGTAGCGTTGTACATAGAGGACGAAGGCAATCCATTTGGTGTCAATCTGTATCACTCTATTCGTGTATGAATGCTTGTTTTTTTTCCTTTTCGGTTAAATGGGTGACCACGAATTCGCCTCACAGTTGGCTGGCTGCTCTAACATGTCCTTGTCGAAGTTGTCGTTCAAATGTAACACCACGGCGAGCCTAGTGGGCCTATATGATATCCTAAATAATAACAACTCGTCGTCTCTATTTTTCCCATTTTCAGCACAGCAAGCCATGCAGGATGATTTACTGATGGACAAAAACAAAGCCCTGCAGCCTCACCATCAGCAAGATCCAACAAACGTAGACCCTCCCTCTACCCCGGCCCCCTCATTTGAACCCCCTTCATCCGAGGAGAGCAGTCCGTCGAGTGTGTCCCACCAAGCGGCTTCATTAGTGCTGGACAACAAAGAGAAAGTGCAGATGGAGTCGCCGATCCTGCCGGGGTTGAGTTTTCACCAGCCGCAGGAGACCGGAGGCACCCTCTCTCCGTCGTTCGGCAGCACTTGGTCCACGGGCAGCTCGAACGCCGGCCCGGACGACAGCTTTTTCCAAGGAATACCCTCGGTGAACGGAACGATGCTTTTTCAGAACTTCCCCCATGTCAACCCGGTGTTCGGAGGTAATTTCTCACCTCAGATCGGCTTGGCTCAATCTCAACATCATCATCAGCAGCAGCAGCAGCAGCAGCAGCAACAGCAACAGCAGCAGCAACAGCAACAGCAGCAGCAGCCCCAGCAGAGGAGGTCCCCCGTGAGCCCCAACCAAGGCCCATTCCCCCAGAGAAACGCTTACCAGACCATCATGAACAGCAAGGGGTCACCTGCTCCGGCCTCGTCTTCGTCTTGGAATAACCACCAGAACGCCGCCTGGAGCACCGCCTCCAACCCATGGAGCGGCATGCAGGCTGGAAGGGACCCGCGGAGAGCCGTGGGCGTCGGGGTCGGCGTGGGAGTCGGGGTGCCCTCTCCCCTGAATCCCATCTCCCCGATGAAAAAACCCTACTCCGGCAATGTCATTGCGCCTCCGAAATTCCCAAGAGCTGGCCCTCTTACCCCCAAGTCCTGGGTGGAGGACAGCGCCTTTAGGACCGACAACGGCAACAATTTACTGCCTTTCCAGGTAAGCCGTTTTTTTTTTTTTAAAGAATAACACGGATATTTATTGTAATATTATTTTAAGCATTGTATATTATACTAACCAGGCTAATTTGAAAATTGAATGGGTTGTGAATAAGGGCGTTCGTCGCACGCCAGTCGCCTATCTTATTCTATAATTTGTAATTTTTCTTTGACATAAAAAGTAGCCTCGTTAAATAGAAATATAGGGTAGCGTGTTTTATTATCTGTCTTCAAATGTTATCGGTCAGGGTCTTTTCATTTGATGAAGAGAACTTAAAGAGTATTGCGTAAAAGACAAACGTTTTGCATGTTGTATTGTCGAAATGTTTAATTATCATATCGCCTCGCTCACCCACCGGGTTTAAAGGACACATTACATTTGGTTGGCCTAGAGGCTGTAAAAGTGGGTTGGTATCAAATTATATCTGCGCTATTGAGCTCCGTAATGACCATTTATAACCAAGAAGATAATCTTTGGCATACATTGTAAAACAAATGCAAACGCAAAGATTCAGTGCTGTATTTAGTCTATTTTAGTTTTGTGACATAGGCCTACATCAGTCAGCTTTTTCACATAGAGAGAGAGAGAGAGAGAGAGAGAGAGAGAGAGAGAGAGAGAGAGAGAGAGAGAGAGAGAGAGAGAGAGAGAGAGAGAGAGAGAGAGAGAGAGAGAGAGAGAGAAGAGAGAGAGAGAGAGAGAGAGAGAGAGAGAGAGAGAGAGAGAGAGAGAGAGAGAGAGCTCCTCCTGTATAGGACAGCTGGTGGTGCACCAGGTGAACCTGTTGTCAGTCTGTCCAGTGTTCACATCCCCAGCCACCCTTCCCCAGTGTAAACACAGCACACGCATAGCAGGGCACATTGTGACCTCCACGCGCTCCCACATGCGTGTCTGCCCGCTGATTAAAGGGAAAGGAATGCCCGGAATGTAGCTTTACACGTGCATGCGAGGCTCTCGAAAACAAAAGTCACATGAGCATCTTAGGAGACACCCTCAGCTGGGCTGACAGCTCCGATGAGCCATCGTGGGCCCCCTGATATTTTGTGTGTCCGCCGTCCCCTTCACATGAGACCGGGCTGGGTCGGCCGCCCAAGGGTGACTGCTGCAGTCAAATGAAGCTGTCACATGACTAGGCAAAACCAAGTCAGGTTTTGTTAAGGCCTGCGCATGGAGTTTTGCCGGATTCTTACCGCCTTAGGAAAATGCTCAGCACAGTTAAGCCTGCTGGGTTAAATCCTTGTTAGCCTTTGCGTTCCAGTTTTTTTTCCATTTCATGTTTTTACCCTGCTTTAGTCTGAAAGAACTTTGTTTCACCCTGTAGTGTTTTCATAAAACCCTCTTTAGAACCCTCTAATTCTTGAGCTATTACCCTCGATTCCCCTCCTGAAAAATAAGAACCATACTGAATACATTTACTGACACTTCTGCCCCACACAGTCACCACTTAGCCATACCATAATCAGCTGACAGGCGGTCAGGTTTTACTATTAATATGAATGAAATGTCTTTGGTGGGAGACAACAGATTAAATTGAAGCCCGAGACAGGCAAGACAGGCTCACATTGTGCTGCATTCCACTCCCCTCAGCCCGTACACGTGTGGTGTATCACGTTTAAAATATGTTTCAAGAGGGGTTTGATATAATAGTGGTATATATGATTTGGTTGCACTATAGCATTTCCCTAAAGTGACCCCCAATCATACAACACAGAGCTGTGTGTGTGTGGGGGGGGGGGGAGGAGAGGGAGAGAGAGGGAGAGAGAGAGAGAGAGAGAGAGGAGAGAGAGAGAGAGAGAGGGAGAGCGAGAGAGAGAGCGAGAGAGAACAACAGCTCAGCGGTTTACGTGTTTACCGTTTGTACCAAGTGAGCAGATCTTTATCTGTGCTACCCTGCCGGCTCCAGGGTAGAGGGGGAATAACGCTTTTGAAGGCTCAGCCGAACGGGCAACAATGGGCCCCGGTGTCCAAACAATGTGGCCCCGGGCCCTGACAGCAGACACAGGACACAGCTGCCAAGGCCGGCCCTCCACTCCGGCCGCCCTCGCTGTCAGGCAGCTCTGACACGACCCATAGGCAAACAAAACGCTGTCCCCACCAGCGCAAGATCCTTAATGTTGCGTCAACTGCAAAGGGTTGATTGTGGTCCGCCGTTGCCGTTCACGGAGCGCAACGACCGCGCAGACGCTTCCACGCATTCGTGAACCTTTACGGTTCTCTCGACGTGTTTAAGGAAGTGGACCAATCACAGCCCTTCTTGCTGCTGGGTCGCCTCGACAGAAGGTTACAGTTTTTGAGAGGCGCACGTCCGGCAGCCCTTGCGCTGGACGCATGAAGGGTCGGTAGGGACGTAAGGGGTCCGTGACCCCCTTGCATTGTGTGAACGTGGGGCCATAATCAGCCCTTTTGATCAAATAGACGTGGGTCTGGTCCCCTGGGCTTCAAAGCCAGCAACCTCTCAATACAAGCCCTGCATCCATCATTTGGTCCCTTCAAATAGACCCAAATCAAGGCTGCATTTAGCTATATTGAAAACGGTTCCAAGTTACTAGCAGATGCCCTCATCACTCACACACCACAGTGACGGGTCGATCGAGATAGCATCCATTTAATTGAATCAGGTGTCGACTTGGACTTTGGACGACAGTGGTGTTTTGCAATTTTAAAAGTTTTAATTTGAGCGATACACTCCTTAAATAAATCAATTAAGTTTCATAGCCGAATGAAACTAAACCCACGCACACTCGCTTCTCTGATAATCTGAAAGGATTGTTTTTCTCAGGTCCGTCTGACGTTAGCCAGCTAATTCACTCCACTCCGAGTGGAACCCGTGGCTGGTGGGCCACTCTCTGGCCAACAGGTTTCCCTGCTAGCATGTTCAGTACATGCAACCGCACAGGTCGCTGTTCATACATGCTGGCATTTGTGTTTTCTGTCTGGGAGAGATGCCATTACATGCTCGACCAGATTTTCAACAAGACAAATGCAAATTGTGCAGGGACATGTTCCCATGGTAATTAGTCGTGGGGTTATGTTTTATTGTGTTTATTTATTGTGTGTTTAATGTATACCTTGATTGCATTCCTGTTCATTCAATCAAAATGTTATGCGTGATCGCAATTTGTTATTTATGGTTTCCCACTTGACTTTATCGTGAAGCTGTTATATGCTTTGTACCCTCAACAAGAAGTCGGCTGTCTCTGTGTTCTGGTAGAGTCCTCCATTGCCCTGACCACTAAGAGTGAATCTAACCTTCCTCCTTTTTTCTCTGTGTGTTGCAGGACCGGAATCGGCCCTTTGATGCATTTAGCTTGCACTCTTTGGAGAATTCCTTAATGGATATGATAAGGACTGACCACGACAAAGGTAAACCACACCCAGCCGGCGGCCCACCAATGACTATCGCTGATATAGTATGGAGGAATCATTTCGCAGGTTAGGAATATTCATACGTCTGCGATTCTACGGGTTTGTTTTGGCTTCATGGGCACATCACGCATTAACTTTATGTTTGATTTGTTTTGTGGTTTCGAATTTTGTTTTGCTGGGTTTGCCCCCTTGTGCCAACGCGGTGCTGATCATCATTTTTCACAGTTAAAAAAAATTCTGCTCAATCTCTCCTTTGGCCTTACCCGCACAATTTGCATGACGATAATTTGAAGTGTATGTTGAGCTGTGCAGCGTGTGCAAATGCACGTTCCTTAGCACACCTGATCGTAGGCCCGCTGTTTGGTGATGCGTTTTCCGTTTTGACGTTTGGTAAGTGATATTTGTGGTTTGTCGCATTAAAAAGTAGAAACGTAGTAAACAAATCAACATGTTTACAGCACTAGTCGAGTACACACATGATCCAGACCAACGTAGAGTATTAAGT
Organism: Melanogrammus aeglefinus; assembly: GCA_900291075.1. Lineage (NCBI taxonomy): Eukaryota > Metazoa > Chordata > Actinopteri > Gadiformes > Gadidae > Melanogrammus > Melanogrammus aeglefinus. Next base: position 16,649 of record OLKM01001135.1, on the reverse strand, counting down.
GCCACAACCTCCTCTTCCCAATGACCAATGGAACGATGTCAGAGGGCGCCTGTATATGGAGCCCGCTGCTCTTCTCAGGAACACAGTCTGGTTTCCAACATTACGTGGACAGAGCATTAGGTCATCCTGGCTGGGCTTTACTTCTCATTAACCTTTTAGAGAGAGAGAGAGAGAGAGAGAGAGAGGAGTGAAGAGGGGGAGATAATGCAGTCTGTGCTGTCCCCCTTCTGCCGCCACTCTGCACCAACCCCAGTGGGACTGGCAGAACGATAACCCTCTCATTGTTAATCATCGCGCACCGTCATCGTTTACACATATCACTGTACATCGGCTCGTGCATTGTCAGTGAGAGAGAGTAATGATAGTGAACGTCGTCATTGTTTACATTGCATGAGGCGACACAGTGATATGTGCATTAATGGCATTAATGGCGTTTATGTTTTTATTAAACCAGGTGCACGGTAATCCTATCAGATGGGCAGCTAGCCCCGGTCGCCGGGCAGCCTGCCGTCTGTGCTCGGGTCTGACCTGCCCTCCTTATCCCCTTTGGGACAGCAGCTCTGCCCTGACCTTGTTGTTTCCACTGTACTGGACCACAAGCGCCCGGTTCCCACCGGGTTCCCGCCGGGTTCCCGCCGGGGACCCGCCGCGTGTATTTACATCTATGTAAAGGTAGAGTCCGCTGGGTAGGCCGGCGCACGGAGGGTGACACCAGCCCGCGAGTCAGGGACGAGGGATCGCAGCAGTGCAGCCTGGGCTATAGCTTGTTCAGCGCCAGGGCAGTGGCCCCACCCACCACTGTTCCACGGCAGGCATTTCTCGCATACTTTCTCATTGTGACCAAAATACTTGTTTTCCCCTTGGGCGTGTTGTTGGTCCCTATGTGTGTCTGTGTTTTGTGTGAAAGGCAAGGAGGGGCGATTCTGGTGTGATGAGAATGTGAATAAGGTGGGATGGGGGGGGGTTCACACACACACACACACACACACACACACACACACACACACACACACACACACACACACACACACACACACACACACACGTGCGCGCACAGATACATGCACACGGAATACTGGCAACTCTTTTGTTTTGGTTATGGCCTTCAAAGTGCTCGAGAATGTCAAAGTGAAAGGGTGTGTGTGTGTTTCTCAGAATCCTGCGTTATGATTGTGAAGCCTTTTTCATCAAAATACAAACCGCCTGTTCAATTAATCTTTAGAGGACAGGAAAGGGAATCTCTGAGACTGTAACCATGGTGGTGTGGTCCCCAACAAACAGACTACTATTCTATAAACACACACACACACACACACACACACACACACACACACACACACACACACACACACACACACACACACACACACACACACACACACACATACATTATGGTCCTTGAACTGGGTCAGTTGAGCTAATGCGTTGGCACCACCACTCATCCCCCAAATCACCAGCACCACCAGTCACAGTCCTAACACACATACACACACTCTGTGGTGTGCCGCTCGCGCTCTGCCAACCGTTGCCTTAGTGACAAGCATGCAATGATCATTTCCTGTACAGGCCACCACTCCTATCCTATACATTGGGTGGGAGCCACCTCACTACTAGACATGCACGGCATAGTATTCATTCACTCATTAGGTGAACATGAACCCTCATTTGGATCCCCTGCCTCCCTTGAAGAAAATGTGCCAAGTATCTCAACGTCACATCAAAATCACTCTCGCACTCAAACACACACCTTCTGTAGTGTAATTATATGATCCTCATAAAAGTGTCTATTATAGTTTGTATTGTCATTCTCTATTATAACTTTATTAGCTATTATACGCTTGACAGGGTTGAAACGGCTCAAGTCATACCGTAATCAACCTCCACTGTAGAACCATTGACGAAATGAGTTTGCTCTTTCTGCAGAATTGTTTTTAAAAGGGGGTTAATGAGTTAAAGTATCACACAGGGGTCTTTCATTGTGACTTGCTTGTCTAGAGAGGTGTCACGAAAAGGGAGTAGCAGCAGTGCATGTAGGTTTACTGCCTGCAAGAAGCATAATATTATTGGACACGTCATTGGAGTCTTTAGGTCAGTGGACTTTAGTAGTCGTGGGATGACAAACTGCCATTCGGTTGTTTGTCTACGCAACCCTGGTGACGGAAGCATCGGTCTGTGGATAAGGGATGAGCAGCAGGCCTTTTATCTGCGGGGAGAGCAAGAAATGCAAGCGCAGCACAGGTCGAGGATTACGAGGAGCACCGCGTGATTGGGCATGAGTGTGTCAAAACTGGCAAGACCTGCTTGTCCAAGTTTCTTCTCAAAACTGTTGAATATATAAAGAGGATCTGGGATTATGTGATTAACTGGTTTCCGTTTGGTATCTGGGTTTGGGCTGAACCTGTCCACGACGGCATTCCACCTTATCACTCATAGCTTCTCTCATAGTGCATAGTGTACACATTAGGTAGAAAGGGGACATTGGTCCATGACAACTCTCGCTTTCTCACCGCCACTTGGCCAGGGGTGAAGGGTCATTCGGCTCTTAGCAGCTGGCTGGATCTAAAGACGTAGTCGTTGGACTGGACTTGACCCCCCCCTCCACCCCAACCTGTGCCCTTTTAAGACGTGTGCCGCTAACAGCACCTCAGAGGATCATTGACAGTGCCTAGGTGCTCAGGTTGTGACAAAGGGCGGGGGCTGCTGGGTTGTCGGTGGTTAAAGGTGAACTTCCGTCCGCGCACACTGCACAGTAGAGCTGTGCTGTGTTTTGTTATGGTGGAAAATCCACGAGTGGCGATGCACGCCCGAATGAGCTAATCCAGAGGACCACGCGTGGAAAAAACAAAACAAAACAAGTCTGGACTTGTTCCCTCTCTCGATGTTTGTGTCTTTTCCTCATAAGCATTTGAAATGTAACTCAAAACAAATGTGCCAACCCCATGCTGGGGTGTAATGGAAGCCTAGACAGCACGGTGCACGGAGGGGTTGGGATCTAGGTCTTTTTATTCTTGCCGTCATCGTCTCTACAGTGTTTTGGGTTGCAGTGGGAAACGGTCTGACCTCCAGAGGTTTGACAGAGATTTGTTCTCTGTTAAGATTAAGGCAGACGATTGAATTGTGCTGTGGTGTTATACAATATGTACTCTGGTTTCACAAGTCCGGGCCCCAATCCTTTTAGCTGGATTCCATATATCTTTGGGCCTTTTCTGGCCTAGATATTTCCAACAAACTTTTTCCCGAGGGGGTGCTGACCACCCTAACCCTTACGATGGTGGGCCCCATCCCTGCCCCCCCTGCCCCCCCCCCCCCTCCTCTGGGAGAACTTTGCATAAAGGGATAGAGAGGGGAAAGTAGGCCATGCTGACAGAGGGGAGCCCACCGGCTCGCCACGGAGCCGGTTTTGGAACAGGCGGCCGCTGCCCACTCAGCCGTGTGTCGGCTTTGCATAAAGCACACGCCACTGAGCCTGCTCTGGGCTCTTCAATTAAGAATCACTCAACTCTGAGTAACCTTTTTACCAAAGTGCCGCTTATTAATCATGTTCAACACCAGCCAGCCATTGTGTGCTTTGAAGCGGCCTGCCACTCCCTTGATTGATTGATTGATTGATTGATTGTTTGATTAGGTTGCTATCTATGTGTTGGCACATGTAAGCTCCTCTGTCATAACTTCAGCTGTGACCTTCTATTCAGCAGCAGGTATCGGTGGGGGAGGGTTTTTTTACTAGACTACATGCTGCAACGGGGAACCATGGGGGGAGCCAATCAGGGCCTTTGCCCGGCAGGAAGGGGGCTTCAGGTGTGAGGCAGCCTTCCCCCCTCTGCTCAAGGCCTCGTCCAGGGTTTGAGGCCTTCTTATTCTTTTAACACGTTAGCCTGCACCAACCAAGGCCAACCAGCATTTTTAAGACGAAGGCCTTTCACGCGAGTCGCAGGGCATGGATGCGTCTTTAAACAGTAAGGCGAAGACGGGATGTTCTCTTGGCCGGAGGGAAACTTGTTAACTTGGTCCTGGATGTCGTTTCATGCAGAAACTCAGGGAGGCCAGAATTGAGCAGTCTCAGCGTCATGCGATAAGTCCTTTGAGAAATGTGCTGTAACTTTGAGATGAATGCCTCAATGGCTGAGATATTACCATTGATAAGATATAATGTTAATTAATATTAGACAATTACTTCATAGCATCAAATTCTGGACCAGAAAACAAAGATTGCAGCCTTAGTGACAAAGCGGCTTGGAGGACCTCTGTTTTGCCAGCGCACCCTGTGCCAACGGAAACGGTCACCGTAAGGTCAGGGTCCAGTCTTGGATCTCAGGCGTGCATACGCAGGGAGTTGGCCTTGGCCCTGCCCCAGGCCCCGGGGCCCAGCCACCACAAGTCAGGGGAAACCTCGCTGCTCGCTGGAGGAAATGTCAACCAGCGCTGGCCAGCAAAGTGTGGCCCCTGGGAGACGGCCCCTCAACACCAGCAAGGGGGAGGAACAGGAGTTGGGGGGGGGGGGGGGAGGTGGGGAGCGGAGCTATTTTCGGGGATGAGCAATGGGCAACTGCCCCCCCCCTCTGTCACCAGAACCGCTGATTTAGAGGAAAAGGAAGGTGTGGATCAAAGCTCTTTGCAATCGTCCCCCCCGCCGCTTTCACTGCAGGTTTGAAAAAAGGGAAAAAGTAAGTCAAGTCTTTTGACCGTGATGTCTCAAAATGCCTTTGGGATTCAAAACGTTGTGCATTGTGCGAAAAAACTTCCCCTCGCAACCACATTTCATGTCCAATCACGCGAGCCTTTAACCCGAGGATATGCCTAGAGGTTAAAGTCGTAAAAGTGCAGAGAAAGAGTGGATAATTGGGGAAAGGTCTTCATTTCCAGTGTTGGGTTTCACGCGAGATGCGGTGCTGCTGGCTCCTATTGGCTGTGTATGGGGTGTTACCGTGGGACACCCCATGGTACCCGGCTCAAACAGCAGGACTGCAGCCCCAACGCAACGCCACGTCACACTGCATGGTGTTGTGTTCATTGCATGTGTGTTAGCCCCACCCCAACCTCGGATTATCAGCAGCAATTGGGGAGTGAGGAAATCCACATCTGTTAAGCTCTGAGCCGGGCCGCACCCCCCCGCAGCCCCCCACCCCACAGACAGGCTCCAGCGCTGCAGTCCCGGAACACGGAGAAAGACCGTTGATGGTTGCCGTGGAGTTGTTTCAGACCTCGGTGTCACGCGTGCAGCGCTAAAGATAGCCACCAGAGGTGCCATTTTCTGCCCAAATATGGGTTTCCAGGCCCTCACTGCTGCTACTTTCCTACTCTTTAGCTTTGTTTAAATATTGAGCTGGAACATGTTAATATTTAAACATGCGCTGCAAATACGTTACACTACACAAGCTGCAATAAAAAGATAATTCTGGCTGACCACCATTTGAGGATCTCTTCACTTTTGTTCCAACGCATTACCCCCCCCCCCCCCCCCCCCGCCGCGCTAGGAAACATAGTTTTAATATTTTATTCAGTCGACAAACAACATAATGGTTTCAGCATGCAGAGTTCAAACTCTCATTTATTAAGGAACATGAGCCGGTCCATTCCGGCATAATGGCTTTGTTGTGTGTCGATCCACGAGTGGTCCAAGAGAACCTGCGTGCGTTGTTAAAGAGCTGCTCTGGGTAGACGTTTGGTAGACGTAGACGTTCGTGGCGTCGACAGCCCCCCCCCGCCTCGCCGCCGCAGCATCGGGTTGGACGCGCCGTGTGTGGTCACTCTTTGGCGGAGCACCTCCCCCACGAGGGCTATGATGACGTCATCTTCGGTCGGTGCCACCGCCTGGCACGGATCAGACTATAGATTTGGTTTTTAAGGTGTGGCTCTGACGTCAGTGCAAGGGAGGCTGATGCACAGAGAGGCTAAGAATATGGAATATCCCCGAGGTGATTTTCAGTAGATCCTCGACCAGTCGTCGCCCAGTGCCCTGGCGCCGGTATACTTAATAGACTTTTGTGAAGGTAGGGCCTGTTTTTGGAAAGAAGCTAAACCAACGTATAACCTCATATAACCATAGCGCCCCCCCCTCCCTCTCGATACAGCATCATGACAGACTGACCTTTGTTACGTGAGCGTTGTCACCAGGGAAGCCTGCACGCTTTGTCAAATCCCCGGCACTATGGCCGGCATTGTTTGCGCATATGTGTGTGTACAGGATTTGTGAAAGAGAATGAATTGCCTGTTTCCATCCATTTTTTTTTTCTCCTCACATCCACTTAATTTGATTCCTGTTTACAATGTAAACGATTGTGTATTCACGACATGGCCAAACTCTCGTTTTTCATGGTGTGCACTAGAATGGGCCACAGAAAAAAAAAGAAAAAAAGATCAGCAATTGTGTTTATAAATCATTCCTATTGCGTGTCCACCGCTTATGGAACCTTACGTTGTCATATTTTTCTCTCCGCAGGACGAATGGGCCTCAATTTCCACCACCCCGGGGCCGACCACATAATGCCATTGAACAGTAAGTCACGACTCCATGTAACACAGTCATTTGCACACAATCGCTTTACTTTGACGGATTAAAGGCTCCCCGACTGCTGTTCGCTTTGAAAGATATCCGTCTCAGAAGCAGCAGGCGTCAGCGTGGGATGCTATGCGTCTTGCGTTTCACGGCTGGCCTTCTCTACGAGGAGATAAGTCTTGGGGTGCACCCCCACCCCCCCTGACTGGGCAAGCTTCCCCTCCACCCCCCTCCCACACACACACACACACACACACACTCACACCCCGCCCCACCCTGCCACCTTAGGACACCAGACCCTCCTGGCAGATGACCACTCTGGCTGACCTTATCTCCAAAGTCCCAGCTGGGCTTTCTAGAAGCTCGTCAGAGATCTCCTCTTCCCCCCCGCTGTCGGCCGTTAGCGAGCATGTGCCGCGTTTAGAGTCCTAACCTCGGAGTGCTCCCTGCCCGTGTTTCTATCTGTTCTTATCGCGGTATATTGGCTCGGGATGGGCTTTAAGGTTAACCAAACACCCAAGACAGTCCTCGCCGCGTCGTTGGAATCGCCGGGGCTTATTGTGTGTCAAGTGACATCACCTGCTACAGTTTTTCCGACCAATCAGGGGCAAGTGATATCAGCTGCTGGCACTCATTGTGTCCGGAGTAGCCCCCGAGGTTGGCTGTTTTGGTTCTTCTTTATAGTTCGGAAAAAACATCTGCGTGGTGGAATAAAATGCTTTTCTTTTTGTTGCCAAAAGAATACCACACACACACACACACACACACACATCACACACACACACACACACACACACACACACACACACACACACACACACACACACACACACACACACACACACACACACACACACACACACACACACAGTTTCTGCCTCCACTTGTGGTGGAGGCTGAAACTGAGCAGAGCAGCAGACACCCCTATTCATCATCCCCCCGTGGCCTGAGCCAGCCCCCGCTCCCTAAGCCGTGCTCCAGTCGGTGTCTATTTGGATCTCTCTCTCGCAAGCTCTAGTTCAAAGTCAAACTCGCTGCACAGCTACCCTGCTCGTTCCCTCCCTCCCTCCCTCCCGAAGACGTATTGTTGCACACCACGGAGCCTGGACTCGTTCTCCCAACACTGGACTCCTCCATCGCCCCACACCCCCGCTCCTCCTCCTCCTCCTCCTCCTCCTGCTCCTCCTCCTCCTCCTCCTCCTCCTCCTCCTCCTGCTCCTGCTCCTCCTCCTCCTCCTCACCCAGTTGCTAGGAGCCTTTGTCTGTGGCGAGGTTAGCTGGGCGTCATGGCACACGGCCCGCTCCTACCCAGCAGAGGGCCTGCGATGGCTTTAGAGGAAGAGTTGAGGGCTTTCCACAGAGGAGATCTCCCCCTTTATGAGAGGCTGACCTGGGGAGTCCAACAATGGATCGGCTCCAATGCCCCAGTCCACTATCTATAAACATATATTTATACTCTTTGAAGAAAGGAGCGATTGTTGCGGGGTTGATGAGTTCGAGGAGCGATAGAAAAAGGGGGTTTGGGTCAGTGTGTTATTACCAGCGAGTCCCTCATAGCTCATGATCCCTCCGGCTCCTAACACACAGTGGGCCGTCGCTCCTCCACTGTTTGTTTTGATTACACTTCCCAAGACTTCAGTCTGTCTGCTTGGCTGGTTCCAATTGAAGTCACAGCAAGACTCTGAGGGGAAGAAGAGATACGGACCCCCTTGAAACAATATGTTTTGTACAATTCCCAGGGAGAGGGCTTACCCTATAGCCTTTTAGATATGTGGGGGGAAAAGTCCAGGCAAGTTAATAAACCAGGAGGGAAAGGGTCTTGAGAAAAGTTAAGGAGCTGGGGGGGTTCTGAAACTCTACTTATCACGCGGATCGTGGACTCAATAAAGTTGGGCAACGAGACTTTTGTTATCGGTGATTGTTTTTCCATGGCCCCACAGAAGATAAGGGTGTGACCAAACCGCCACCTCCTGAGCTGCTAGCCCTCAGCTCCCCGCGTCCCTGCCGCTAACGCACGCCACAGGACAGCATAGCGGTTTCCACCGTGCCCACACTTAATGTTCCACCGGGGGCCGTGATAATGGCTAAACCCCGCCGCAGGCCCGCCTCTCCGCGGCCGCCCTAATCGAGAATGCGCACACTGGCTCAGCACGCGCGCCACACATTTCCAGATTGTTTACGGCCATTATGATCCCGGGGGTATGCGATGGCCAACCACGTCATGCTCCCCAAATATATCCGGCCCACGTACGTGCCTGGAAACCTTTCCGCTCTCTCTCACACTCTCTCTCTCTCTCTAGCGCTGTCCCTCTCTGCCGTTGGCCTTGTGTGTGTCGCTTCATGCTTTATCTCTCCCTCCATGCGGCCCCCTGTGCTGCGCTGTATAGCAGGGGCCATGTGCGGTGGATTCACCGCGACGGGGACATGGGGGGGGGGGGCTCCTAATACTGTGCAGTAAAACCAAAGGTGCTAAGCCCTTATGAGGTGTCACCGTTGCCTTCGATGCTCAAGTCGCTAGGCTTCATGTTCTCGTGGGGGTTGTGTTTTTACGATATGAATTACGACGAAACCCATGTCTGTGTATCTCTTTCTTCTCTTCCCTATCCCCCCCACCCACCCGCCACCCCTACCACCCCCTCCCTCCCTCCCTCTCACTCCCCCTCAACTCTCTCCTCCCCCTGCTGAAACCCAAGCAGCCAGGAGCTATGGCCGCAGAAGAGGTAAAGTGTGGGCACCGAGGGGGGTGGCGGGGGTGGGCGGGGGTCTGGTCTGGGGTCCGGCTCGGCATGAGCTCAATCGCCAGCTCCAGGGGCACCTCACTGGTTTTGCTATGATTGATTGCGAGGTGGGGGGGGGGGAGGTGGAGCATTTCATCTGGGATGCGAATAAACGGAACCCACGTGAACGTTTCCGTCTATTGGCGTACAGTCGAGATGCGCCGATGTGCCCCTCGAGATGGCTGGTTTCAATTTGAATGCGCTTCAGATTGCCATGGTGAAATACATCCCAAAAAAGACGATCTGTTAATTGAATCTCCTCTCCTGTGAATCAGCCCTTACCCTGTGATTCTCTTTTGAAACTTTAATGTCAGAATCTTCCCCCAACCTTTCATACTCGGCACAAATGGGAGATGGTCATATATTAATTGTAAAATGATTTGAATATTCCTGATAATGCATGGTCCTTCTCTGGCGTCCTTGATGCCGAAAGACACCCAAGACAAAAACCAACCTACCATAACAAATATTTTATGGAACAATTTATTGCTCACCTGCTATCAGCTGATACAAAATTAACTCTCTATGAATGTCGACTCAAACGTGATCCGTATCCTTGAGGTCAACTCCGTGTGGTGTGGACTTGAGACAGTGGTGTGGCGTTGGAGTGAACTTGACTAATCACGGATTTCTTGGGTTGAAAGACATCCGGGCTGTGTGTCATTGTAGCCCATGAAGGCCACATTATCTGGTCCAAGATAATGTGCATCAGCTTCAGAAAGCTAATGTTGGATATACGTACTGTACATTCGGTATGGATACACTTTGAAGGTGTGGATTTGCATTGAAATAATAGTTTTTTTATTTTAGAATAGTTTTTATATTTTTAGAATAATAGTAATTTAGACTGAATGTAGCGGGAATCTTAATTGATCTTGAGGTATTTTAATCATCGTAGTCTACTGATATGTCTAACGGCAAACTCTCACTCTTTTACTAGTTTTCTGAGAAATCAAAGTTAGGACCCGACGATATCAGATCCTAACCTCGGGAGAGCGGGCGACATGCTGCTTAGTTTTGGGATTTGGGTTAAGACAGTCGGCACGTGTGATTGAGAGGCCTTTTGTATCCTATAACCTTTGACCTTTGAGCTGTGGACATTTTATCACAACAGCACGATAAAGCCTTTGATTAAGACATCAAGGTTGACTTGATCGTGAGATCAGGAATCGATCGGACAATCAATTGACAACAATTGATTCGACTATTGATTCTGGGAGATTGGAACATTTTATGTTTTTATTTTTAGTTCATAGTTCATTGTAGCGGTATCCGCATTGGTAACCAATCAATGTTCTGATTGGTTACCAATCAGTGTGGATATTTGACTGAACCATGTGACCTGCCATTGTTGATCAGGTTGTGTGACATGCCGCCATTTTGACCTTTTTAATGTGTTAATCAAGATGCAAAACAAATACAAATAATGTGTATGTGATTTGAAAGTCAGAATGGGCAAACCACAATTTCCATCTGTTGAAAACAGATTGCGCTTGAGCACGATGAATGTTGTTCTTATTTAAAAGCCTCCTCCAGTTCTAACAAGACCCTGATTAACAAAGTAACATTAAGTAACATGATTCCTTCCTGCCACCCATTTTTCGGACTTAAAATAATCTCCTATTTTATGACCACTATCTAGCAACTATACGGGCACGGTCAATATTTGAGGAAGTGGACATGACTGGACCGGGCTTTAAGTGAGCTGTGTGTTTGTTCCTAATGGAGATAACCAAGGACTTTAGTATTGACTTAACTCTTCCCGTACACCCCCTCCTCCTCTCTTACACTTTATCCCTGTTCACCCGTTCACCCCTCTTTCCTCTTTTCCTATGCCTCATCTCTCCCCCTACGTATAATCTCTCCTCCTATGTCTCATTCCTCTTTTCCTACGTCTTGTTCCTCTGTCTCTTCTTCCTCTACGTTGTCTCTTTTCCTTCGTCTCATCTCTCTTTCTACCCCCCCCCCCCCCCCCCAGGTCGCTCATCTCTTTTCCCCTTCGAGGACGGTTTCCTTGACGACGGCCACGGGGACCCCTCGCTGACCCCTGGCCTGAACTCCCCGACCCGCTGTCAGAACGGGGAGCGGATGGAGCGTTACTCCAGGAAGGTGTTCGTCGGAGGCCTCCCCCCCGACATAGACGAAGGTGGGTGTCCGATGTGCTTCGGGGGGCCGAGCACGGCTGGGAACGCACACCGCACAGGTACTGGTCGTGGCACCGGTACATCCGGTCTGTGTGCTCAATGGGCTGCGCTGTATTCATACATTAAATACTCTCTCCATCTCCGCTCTGCTCCGCCCACAGGCCGTAGTTTACAGCGCTGTCAGGCTGCGGGCATGTTGCCAAACCTGTCCCCGCGGGTCGAGTCTGGAGTTTCTTTAACGTAATTATTAGCTTTTGTGAGCGGAGGCCTTTTGTCGGCTGCCTGCTCGGAGATGTCAAGTGGTTTGACTTAGAGGCAGTGAGGCTCATTATGTTCTGATGGTATTTGTTGAATTACTTTGTGTAATGTCTTTTGGTTTATGATTACTATTATTATCATTCATTGTAGGAACTTTCCGAGGACTGTGTCTCGTTAAAGGATGATAACATAGAACTTGGTTGCATAATGAGTCAAGTGAGGTTGTAACAGTGACACTGTTGGGGAATGTGGACCTTCCCATGCCGTAACAGTGACGCTGTTGGGGAATGTGGACCTTCCCATGCCGTAACAGTGACACTGTTAGGGAATGTGGACCTTCCCATGCCGTAACAGTGACAGCTGTTGGGGAATGTGGACCTTCCCATGCCGTAACAGTGACACTGTTAGGGAATGTGGACCTTCCCATGCCGTAACAGTGACGCTGTTGGGGAATGTGGACCTTCCCATGCACGTGCTACATTGAACATGCAGAATCAGGACAAATATGCAGAACCATGAGTACCATGCAGAACCAGGGTAAACATGCAGTACCAGGGTACGATAATGGACAACATGCAGTACAATGATGAACTGTAGCATAATGGACGGGATTAGGCAGGGTTATTTGATTGGTCATTGGGTGTGTTTCACTTTGGTGGAAAGAAGGATAAATGATTCTGGAATAAGTGCTAAAAATTAATAATGACATGCATATGGTTTTTTTTTTAGCATTTTTCTTTATTCTTCTATGTCGCCAAATGCTAACACGCACACTAACTATTAGATTAGACTGGATTATTTTTCTAAAATTAATGAACATATTGATAGTGATATTGGCTATAATAATTCATAATGATATTGTGTGGTTGCCAGTGTTCCAATCAAAGCAAAAATAGACACTGCCTCACAGGTGCTTGGGACACTAAAGACGAACAAAGTCATTGTTGACAAATGCTCCAACATGATTTTGGTTCCTCTTTCTAACTCCTGCCCTGTCTCTGTCTCTGTCTCTGTCTCTGTCTCTGTCTGTCTCTCTCTGTCTGTCTCTCTCTCTCTCTCTCTCTCTCTCTCTCTCTCTCTCTCTGTCTCTCTCTCTGTCTCTGTCTCTGTCTCTGACTCTGTCTCTGTCTCTGTCTATGTCTCTGACTCTGTCTCTGTCTATGTCTCTCTCTCTGTCTCTCTCTCTGTCTCTCTGTCTCTGTCTCTCTCTGTCTGTCTCTCTCTCTCTCTCTCTCTCCCTCTCTCCGTCTCTCTGTCTCTCTCTCTCTCTCTCTCTCCTTCAGATGAGATCACCAACAGTTTCCGTCGCTACGGCCACCTGGTGGTCGACTGGCCCCACAAAGCGGAGAGCAAATCCTACTTTCCCCCGAAAGGTGAGCGCCCCACAACACATCCATAACCCTAAATCACCTGCCCCGACAGGCTGCAGCCGGGGGGGAAAGCTGTCTGGGAAAGGCTTTAGAAATACCTCAGACAGCCTTCGACTTGGTGGTTTCACTGGTCAATTGACATTCTTTTTTGTTTTTGCGATGGGCTATCGTCTTTATTCCTTCAACCATCTCAACGTTTTCTGAAGGGGTCACGTTACCAACAGTTTGTAACTCCTGCTGGGCTTGGAACCAGATGGCTTGTTTTTCCAAGGAACGCTGTGTCGACACCTCATGTGTGCGCGCACACACACACACACACACACACACACACACACACACACACACACACACACACACACACACACACACACACCCCCCAGTGAAGATACTGAAGATGTGTGGGAACGTTGGTGCTGATTGAGGCTACCCGAGGGCAGTGTGTGTGACAGGTTCTAGCTGGGGCTCCTCTGGTATACCACTGCTTCACAAGCTAGCAACTCATAAACAAGCATGGATCCTCCAAGGCAAATGAGAGCGAGAGCATGTCCATGCACATCTCTGCATGCGTGACAGCTTCCTCCTCCACTCTCCCTTGGTTTTTAACATGGGTTCCACATAAAGTGGTCATCACACCCCGGTCTCTTTGTCTCACCCCTCTCATCCGTGCTCAGCCACTGGTTGTGTGTCTCTGGACAGCTCTGACGGGGGTTTACTGCTGAGGGATGAGTCACGCTGTGGGTCCGAACCCAAGGATAAGGCGAGACCTGGACTGACCGACACGCTGCTTTAATAGCAAGACGAGGGCTAGCAACCGCTCACGGTTTAAATTCATCCTCATATCTTCACTTCATTCAATGGTCAATTCTTTTACTCAGCAGTTTTGAGTTTATTGATGTTACTTTTTAAGTCCATGTCAGAAGAAGCATTTGAAATGGATCCGGCCCCGACCGTGCGTCATGGTGAACACACGGCTGCAGACGGACCGGCCCCTGTTTGTCTGTGCCCTTTCACCGAAGAAAGGGAAAAAAGTCATCGTGTGTGCAGTCACTGACACCTGCTCTCTTCGGCCAATCCCAGCGTCACCGGAGGCACTAAATTTGAAATGTTGGGGGGGCTATTTCTGCCGACGCCAGGGTTCTGGAGAGGGGGCCGAAGCAGACACACCACATCAGTGGGAAGGAGCCTCAGGTGGTGGACGGGCTGTTTAAATAAGGTCTGCCACATTGCGAACATCACGCAGTGCTAGTGCAGAGTGTCTCAAGGCCCCCCCCCCCCCTCCAAGTGAGTGGTACACACAATGAAGTCATGGTCGCTTTCCCACGGTTACATTCCACTTTCTTGTTTGTCTTAGCATTCAATTCAATTTGTGTTCCGCGTGTGTAACTAACATGGGGGATTCTTCAGAATTGTTATTATTAGTAACGCGGTCATTTCAATTCTCATCACACACCACACATCACCACACACACCACACACACAAACACACATCACCCACACACACACGACCACACAACACAGCACACACACACACACACCAAACACACACAGGCACACACCACACACACACACGACACACACACACGCGGCACCTCGCCGGTGATGATGCCCCCGGGGGGACCAGTGTTTAAACATATGCTGGTGTCTGCTCTGTGCCCTAGCGTCCTTCATCTTCATCGTATAAGCCATCGGCGACACGGTGTTTGTTCGCGTACCAAATCACCGTTTCATGGCCCGCTGTTGGTGTCTGTTCTGTCTCTCCCCCGCTCTCTCCCTCTCCCCCATCGCTCCCCCTAGATCTATATCCATGACCCCCACTCTCAGATGTCCTCGCTCGCCTTCCCATCTATAACTTATTTAGTTATTCTTTTTTTTGGGTCGTGTTTATTTTTACTGGACGTTGACACTATGAGATGTTTTTGAATATTTGCGTGCAGTGCCAGACATTTCAGTGTTCTGACTTCTGCATTCTCAGACTCTCTTCTATATGACCCGTTAAAACTTTAACCTTTTAAATGTCTCTAAGCCTGCAATGAAAATGCAACGCAATTAGGTTTTTTCTTTATATATTTAATTTCGGTATGATTTCTGAATTTAGTATCCAGTAGTAAATTATATTTTAAGAGACAGCAGTTCAGACAGTGAGCCAGAGCAGTTTCTTTGGCATGGCTCGCGGCGGTATTCAGCGGGCTATTGCTGAAGTCACTAGCGTCTCGTCACATCTGGTTTCACAAGATTCCCCTCGAACCCTCTCTGAGTGGAAGCCAGCACACTAGCGTCCTGCACACACGGAGCTCCTCTTACAGGGACTGAAGTGCCTCTCGTCATGGCGAGGCCTGGAGCTGGTTGGTAATAACATCAGACATCAGTAATGATTAAGTCCGCTGGACCTTCATTGAACCTTCCTCGCATTTTCCTTGCCTCAATAAAACAACTTTATACGTGGCAGCTTGTATGTGTTCAGTGCTTAACGACGAGTTTTAAATGCAGTTTGCACCCTGGCTGTTGAATGCCCAATTGTATCCGTGCTCACCCCCCGTTTCCATCAGCGCATTCTAGACCAGGTAGCGCCTAGCGTCATAGCGGTAGCTTCCTGGCGACGTTAACGGTTTGCGACTGAGACCCTTTGTTGTTAACAACCGTAAATTGTCCACAGGTGTTGCCACCACTGAGGTCAACACATTCTCTCCCCCCGCCCGCTCCTCACACCACTGGAGGTTGAATGATTACAGACAGTTAGTTAGTCATCAGTCGCTGGTCTCCCCCTGTCTCAGGGGCTTAGTGGGTAGGCTAGTGGGCCTACCTGTGTCTGCCCTGCTCCCTGTCAGACGGCTGGGGCAGCCACAACGTCCTGCTGCGTCTCAGGCACGAGCCACTGCAGGTCTGCACTCGCATCCTCCTCCTCCTCCTCCCCGCACTGAGGCGACGTAAGGCACTGCAGTGCGCAGGGAGACAGACTCGCTGGAACACTCGATCAACGTTGTGGGTCGTGTTTCTCCTTTTTATGAGTTTAGTGTTTATTCTAAAATGCTTGTGGCATCGTCAGTGTCAAAGACCTCAGTGAGGCTGTGGTAAACAAGCAACTAACTTTGTCCTTATATTTGTATAACAAAGACCGTTGAGAGTTTGAAGTGGAATGCGTACGTAAATCACATGCATTGAAAATGTGCATCCATGAAAAGATCGATCCTAACCTGAGAAAGAAGAAGGGTAATACTACGTGCTTTAAGTGCTCAATAGATTAACGGTGGCTCTAAACACTGACTCCCTCCTAACGGTAATTTCCCCTTACGTCCCCTTAATGTCAGCGCTGTGTGCTAGCTAGCTAGGCCGTACAACCTCCCAGTGCTACAAGTACAAAGTACCTTAGCCCCTCTTTTCCTCTCATCGTTCACCCTCGTCCCCATTTTCTCCTTTTCTCTCTCCTTCTCCCGCACCCGTCCCGCCTGATTACTGTTTGTCCCTTTTCTCTTCTTTTCATTTTCTCTCAATTTCATGCCTGTGTACTTTCTTAAATTTAGGCAATACATGGCAATCACCCCCCCCCCCCGTTTTCGCCCTGTTCTCTGCAGCCCCAGAACAGACTGTTCTCTCTTGGAGGCACTAT
>OLKM01001134.1:165050-168497 GCA_900291075.1 Melanogrammus aeglefinus | reverse complement strand
GCTAACCGTTCAGTCATCTATAACCAATTTCTTTGCATGAAAAGAGTCATGAAGCAAATTCACACAATGAAAGGAAAATTAATAGTTTAAGACAAATGTATTTCCTATTAAGTGACTAGATAGCACAAAATTCACCACAAAGATGGTGTTCGTTAAAGATGACTGCCCTTGCAAAATAAATATTCCATATTCCATATTAGGACTTTAGGATGCAAAACAGACCAAGCTATTACCTTCTATATATTTTTTTCTTGTTCTAAAACCATTGAAATGTAGTCGACTAATAATAATCATTATCATCCTAAACTATACCGTTTATCTCTATATTCTGTTTCTCTCTCTCCCGCTGGCGGACTTGTACACATAAACACAGGATGAATGCATTGAGTTGGCACCATCCAACCCTACTGATACAGCATGACCTACTTTTGAGACAAACACTCGCAATCTGAAATGTCCGCTCAGCCAGTAGACCGTGAAAAGCTCTCGTGTTAAATTGTGGAGACATCTCCACAAACTTTGTCAGGCTAACACCACCATACCACAGGATCCCCGCTACGCCTCCACCCATGGTGTTGTTTGCTCGCTCTTACTCATGTTTGGCTTCTTCTCCTTTTGCTTCCCATTCGTATTCTTTCTTTCTTTAATGTTTTTGGATGGTGCTTCAGTGCAAAACAAGTCTGGAAACTTCAGAACGAACATTAAGTCCATTTTCAAAAATGATCTAGATTGTTGGCAATTAGAAATATGTTGAAAGACTGTTTTGTAAAATGACGGCCAACCCCTTATAATTCACTCCAGGAAGGTTCAGAAACACTCCAACATGGAGAGGTGTGCCATCAGATGTTGTGTTGAATGGTAGCTGGTAGCCAACCTCCCTAGTATTCAGAGGGTCATGCATCTGAGTGTCCTTCACCAATCATGGATCAAGTTCATGTTATTTTCTCCCAGAAAATGTGTTGTGGAAAATGATTTAAAACCAGGAACAAAGGTGGGGCCGAGATGAACTCTGGAGAAATGCAGCAGCATTTCTCTCTCATTTATTACGTTTGTTGGCGGCCATGCCTAAATGGCAGCAGAACTTCTATTGATTTGGTCCCCAGAATCAGCTGTGAGTAAGAGGCCTCCTGAGTCCTGGGTGAGAGCTGTTTCAGTGCATTGGGAGGAAAATGTGTGCTTGTATTCATTAAAGAGACCGTTGATAAAACTGGATAACAAATAGTGCTTTAGAATTTGACAATGGTGTCTTGTGGGCTACGCTATGCTACATAAAATATAGTAGAATACAAAGCCAAATTTTGGCCTTCTTGGCGCCAATACAAAATAATGTCAGGATTATCTTTCTATTTTTTAAACGTAAATAGTTAACCCTCAAAGTGCTGCAGGGTTTTGTGCCCCTATACACGACATGGCTCTGTCGGTTCGATGTTCACACACACCTGCACTTCACCTCGAGTGTCACAAAAAGGGGCTAGTGGTGATGTCATATGCGATGACATCATCGTTCACTTCCTCGAGGTTCACATAAAAGGGGTCAGTGGTGATGGCACATGTGATGACATCATCATGCTGTCGAAGACATCGGTATAAGAAGACTGAAATTATATTAGTAGACTAAATTGATATTAGTCAAGTAAATGAATAGTTTTGACTCACTCGAAATTGGTCAACTAATATTAAGGCCTTCATAAAAGTTGGTGCATGGCTCTTCTCAACCAGACCCCTTTGGAGCAACAGAGGCCTGCCCCGGTGGAGAAGACGTCCCGGCCCCCATGTCCCGGCCCGGGCCAGCCTGGGAGCTTTAGAAATAGCCCTCTAGTCCGGCCCCTTCTCACCTCTTCCAGTCCAGACCAATCCAAGCTTCAATTGACCGTGGCGAAGCGCGCACCCATCCTCCCACACCCCCACCCACGCACCGACGTCCTCAGCCGACCACCTTCCACATTCTGGTCTCCCTAGTCTGGGCTGACGGGCTTGTTTGGCCGGGCCACCGACCAGCGACCCAGCACTGCCAAATCCCTCGGCTCAAGCCTCATATTTAAAGCCCACTGCCCCATCTGATCCCCTTAGCACGGACGATTCTCTCTCTCTCTAACTCTGTGTCTCTCTCTCTCTCTCTCTCTCTCTCTCTGCTGGATCTTTGCCTTGCCCTGGCAGACTGAGATCAACAGCCTCAAACACCACCCCCCTCCTCCCCCGCCGCGTCAGTCTGGGCGCCACGGCAACGGGGCGGCAGTGCTGACTGACAGGAACGCATCGCACCTTGCACTGGGCTGACAGGACAAAGAGCACACACTCCCTGATTGTTACATGGGAGGGGAGGAGGGCGGGGGTGAGCAGGGCTGAGTCAGGACACACACACACGCTCACACATACAAAAGCACACACACACATGCAATAAAATCCCCTTCCCCCGAACACACACCAACTCATGCGCAAACACACACACACACACACACACACACACACACACACACACACACACACACACACACACACACACACACACACACACACACACACACACAGACTCCTTCCCTGTGTAGGAGTTGTCGTCAATCACTGGCAGCAAAGCAAGGAGAGAGAGGGAGAGCCTTAGCTTCAAGAGGAAGACAGAGAGAGAGACTTAGCTTTAAAAGGGAGAAAGAAATAGAGAGAGCGAGAGAGACTCAACGTCAATAAAGAGAGAAAGAGAGACAGACACACTCTCTCTTCATAGAGAGAGAGCAAGAAGGAGAGAGAGGGGGAGCAACAGCTGATCAAGCGAAGACTAAATCTGAATTGGAGACAGAGAGAGAGAGATAAGAGAGACAGAAAGGGAGAGAGAGAACCTGTCCTTACTGAGTGCATATCCAGCATCTTGGGGGTCGAAGACACGGTCTCTCTCTTCCTTACCCACGGTCGCACGAGGCGCGACAGAGTGTGTCCCATTTCAGAGAGCACTTAGGAAATAGGGCAGTCCCTCCACCGATTGGGAGGAGAGAAGGGGGTGTGTGTGGGGGAGAGAGATAGAAACAGAGAGAGAGAGAGAGAGAGAGAGAGAGAGAGAGAGAGAGAGAGAGAGAATGAGAGAAGAGAGAGAGAAGAGGACGGAGAAGAGAGAGAGAGAGAGAGAGAGAGAGAGAGACAGAGAGAGAGAATGAGAGAACATTGATTCTCCACCCCTCGCCTCATAGCGATACCAGGGAGAAGGAGCGAGAGAGAGAGAGAGAGAGAGAGAGAGAGAGAGAGAGAGAGAGAGAGAGAGAGAGAGAGAGAGAGAGAGAGAGAGAGAGAGAGAGAGAGAGAGAGAGAGAGAGAGAGAGAGAGGGAGGGAGAGAGGAGGGAGGCGGCGCGAGAGCGACGCGGAGAAGGCAGCAGAGGAGAGAGGAGCACAGAACACCATCCACACTTGGCAGTTGGGGTGGAGAGACGGAGAGAGAGAGCGAGAGAGCGAGAGAGAGAGAG
>OLKM01001134.1:160050-162550 GCA_900291075.1 Melanogrammus aeglefinus | reverse complement strand
AAAAAGTGCCTGATTTCACTGGCCAATGTCACCAGCGATTTCTGTGTGTGAGATTGTCAATGAGCATTTGTACAGTGAGGCGAGATAATTCTGGTTCAATATCATTTTCTATTATACTATGCTGGTTGACTCAAATTGACTTAAGCAATTCTAAGGAGATTGTGCATTTATAAATAAGGTCAGCGTTGAGCTTTGATGGGAATTAAATATTAGAATACACTGTAATTCTAACAGATCTAACAGATCAGAATTCTAAGGAGATTGTTAATGGGCATTTGTAAATAAGGTCAGCGTGGAGCTTCGATGGGAATTAAATATTAGAATACACTGTAATTCTAACAGATCTGTTAATAGTGCTGTGTTGGGGGACAAGCTAAATTTTCTCTTTGCTCTACTTGCCACGAGTCCTCAAGTCCATATGCTTAGGATAACATGGAGCTGGGTGTTGTCAATAATTTAATCACTCTGTCTTTGTCTCTGTCTCCATCTCCTCTCGCTCCCACCTCGAAGGCCGAAGAACAGAGTCGATAGGAATGAGTGAAGATGGAGCACCCAGATACTCAGATATCTCGTCAGTTCTCTCTCTCAAACAAACAAAAGCTATCTTTCGATCAAACAACACTGTTCTTATACTGATAATAATGTGTTATATCAGGAGAAAGTGAGAGAGACGATTCTTCTTTCATTTAGTATTCTGTATTTTGCCTCCCTCTCAGACACATAACCTGAAATGTGAAATTCTGCACTGTTCTTATCCCCCCCCCCTCCCCACGCACACATACACACCCCACTGTAAAGCCTTAAATGATGAGGAGTTTCAAAGGTTATGACCCCTGCTGTTTAGTAAGCCTCAATTGATACAATAGCTAGGGATGCTCTGATTTATAGGCCGTACATCGGTATCTGACTATTTTTGCCTTTTTTGGCCAAAATGAAGGCATTCACAGATGGCAGTGGCCATGTTTATCTGCTGCGTGGCGTCTTTTATTCTTTTTCAAATAATACAAGAAAAGAAAGTAACATTAAAGGTTGTTTTAGAGATTTGTGTGACTTAATTTGTGCTCATTCAAAAACAGTCTGATGAAGGTCTGAAAGACCTGAAAACTGTTGTTGTAAGAAAACTGTTGTGAGAAGACTAGAGGAACAAGAGGAAGAATAGATAACAAACAAAAGACAACAACATTGGTATTGGCATTGTATCAGCCAAATAACTAACTACCCACAACATCGCTCTCTCGTCCCTTTATCTTTCTCCAACCTTCTTTCACACGTCAATACCCATCTCTCAGTAGTTATTTTTCAATCCTGTCTCTCTTTCTCCCTCCCGTCTCTATCGCCCTCTTTCTCTCATTCTCTCAGCCTCCTCTTGTCTCTCTGTGATGAAGGCTTGTTTGATCCTGCCTGGAATGTATCTACTGTCATTTTAGATATTTTTTTTGGCATCTCTGTTGCTGTGCTCCTCAGTCCGACTGTATTCTGCTACAGCACAGGCTACTGTTTAGTGTGGGGGCTAATATTTTAGCGGTGGGGCCTCCGTAGGCTATTACAGACGGACTGCTAACCTCTACACTCAAGAGTGGAAGCTACCGGTCAGCAGCTGCTGACCCTCTCCGCTATAGCGATGGTTGTGGTAGTGTCTACGCGTGCATCCCCTCCCAACATCTCGTTCGGCTCGGATTCCCTGCCCTGATCCACCAACAGTTGCATCTTGGGTTGCAAGATGCAACTGTTTTTCTTGACACATGTATATGCATTTTCATATTCGGTTTCCCCCAGCGGTTATTGTGCACACACGCACACACACACACACACACACACACACACACACACACACACACACACACACACACACACACACACACACACACACACACACACACACACACACACACACACACACACACACACACACACACATACACACAAACGCACCTACTTTATTCAAAGTAACACACAAACCCTCTCTCAGAATATAAGATAAGTAGGCATATTGATGTTTGATTTGGCCTTGTGTCCATGTTTCACTTTACACTCTACAGTAAGCTGTTGTTCAAAATAGTTTTCGACATAAATGACAAAATTGTTAAGGAATGGCATTCGGGGAGATGGTGACGCCGGGCCTTGAGGATACGGCTGTTCTCTGCTGCAACATTGATTCGCCAAAGAATTTCTATAAATAGAGGCAGCCCTTGCTCAATTGTGATTCTTTGCAATTCAGAACAGACCAGGTCACACAAACACACACACCCTTGCTAACAGCGCCGTAAGGTATGATATTATCCCTGAACACGCAGCAGCAGCAGCAGCAGCAGGAAAGAATGAGGAAGTCCCTAGAGTGCTTAGAATTCGTGGCTTTGTAGTTAACCTTTACCCAGACAGGCCGTCTCAAAAACAGTAAGGCCCACAAGTCTGTTTACTCTCGATAAGAGAGAGAGAGAGAGACACACACACACATACACACACACACACACTCACGCATGCAATCGTAATCTACAGCATT
>OLKM01001134.1:135050-157550 GCA_900291075.1 Melanogrammus aeglefinus | reverse complement strand
GTAAACAATGCGTTGTTAACACGTATACATCCATTATTGTGTGTATATATATACACTTAAATCTGTTATTATTTATCTTTAGTTTATTTGAAGGAGGTTCTCAGGGCTGCGGTTGGGGTGTCAATACACTGCAATGTAGTGTTGTAGTGTAGTATAGTTTATGATAGTCATGTTGTTTCATCTTTTGATCACTCTCCACCAGGCTGTCTCCTCACCGTGGGAGGGGTGTTACCGATTGAAACAACCTTTTCTGGAGCTCTTCCTCAGCTCGCTGCACAAATGCATGCCTTCTTCTGGTGAATCATTTCAGAGTAATTGTTTAAGCCTGATGCTGAACAGTCTGATGTATGCAGCCTCAATGTCTGAGCACTTTGCTCCGCGATAGTTTAAAGCAATAACTCCTTAAGCATACAGTTTCCTCATTTTCATGAAACTATGGACGGATCCGGTGGTAGTGTTTCTTTCGTTCAGTAAATAATGTTACTTCTTGTGTTATTCCCTTAATTTCCCTGTAGCTCTGAGGTAAGCGAACCAACAGTACCAGAGATGTCAAAGAAGACAAATGAATAATACAAAAGGTGCTAATTCATGCTAAACCTTTCATTTTGTCTACACCTGTGGGGTCTATATTTGTGTGCGAGCAGCCTATTCTATCATGTAGTTTAGTATTCTTGTGGACAAGTCGCTACATCATAGTTATCTGAATAACATCAGGGTAATTCTCCATCCTCCTCATCTGAGAGGTCAAAGTGCCCTGTGGGTTCCTTGCTGCATTGCTGAGCTGAGTAGTTATTCAGAGTCCTGTTACTGGTGCATGCCCGCCCCTGACACTGAATATAAACATCTTCTGCTGGGACGGTCCGAGCACATGCATTATGTTTGCAAAAGGCTGGCAGTCACTGTGACCTTACGTTTTAGAGACTCCATTATGGTTTAGAGCAATGAAAACTGATGTACTTCATCGCTTTTTTTTTCTGTTGTAGTTCATTCATTTCCTCACCCCTCTAGGGTTTAATGGGTCACGGGCCTCACTTCCTGTCTAAACTCCAGCTTCCTGTTTCGGACTTCCCGACACTAAAGGAATGGTGGTCTATGACTGAAGACATGTGTACAGTACCACTGTCTGATAATCGTAAAATAAGAGCTTTTCATACATTGTGATGTTGAACAGCTCAAACACAAAATACCACAGTTTTTTTGTGTGCGTACACATTGTGCTGAATGTGAGCACGGCACAAATGGGTGCGGTTATTGCTCTTGATCAAAATTTGGGAAGCCATGTAGTGCTGTGTTGGAGACAACCACATGTGTGTATGTGAGCAGAAAGGTGTTTAAAATGTCATGTTTCAACTAAGTCGGTGTAAGAGAGAGTTCATTCTACCATCCTGAAGGGACAGACTGTGTTGCTATGGCTGTACTAATCACTCTCCCCTTATATATGAAACAAAACAAGCTATTGTTGTTCCATGTGGGCCAGTCATTTAAACTGTTAAAAACACATAAGAGAGAGGTTGCACTTCTGCCCTTTGAGTTTCACCCCTGACCCCTGGCTGGTCATTAATACTTACTAGTTAGTCTGACCCTCTGAAGCCATTGGGCTGTATTATTTTCACTACAGTTGTCATCACTGTTTGAGTCCTGGCCTCTTTTTGAGAATTAGTGTATAGCTTCACAGCTACCACATGTACAAACGCACACACACACACACACACACACACACACACACACACACACACACACACACACACACACACACACACACACACACACACACACACACACACACACACACACACACACACACACACACACACACACACACACACAAACACCCCAAACAAAACCATTTCATTAATTAAAGAATAATAATTAAATGGCTATACCACATTGCTATCCAGTATTCTGACTACTTATCAACAGGCCGCCTGGTAACAGCTAACAAGCCTCTTGTACTCTAGTGTAGCAGACAACTAGTCTTAAACAAATGACTCTAGTTGACTGTGATGAACTGTGATGTCGCAGCTGCGCATGGGGTGTTTTCCTCCCATTAGTTGTTTAAATGGCCAGCTGCTCGGTTAGGATTCCACAGATAACTTTGTGTGGAAAGTGTTCCACTGAATTATTTCCCCGTTTAGCTCTCCTACTGTATCCTAACAGTCTGTCCATGTGTTTGTCATCGTGTGTGTTTGTGTGTCTATGTCTTTGGCATTTCCTGCAGCTGCAACTCACCTACCTGACCTCAGTTCACTGATTTCCCATGATGCTCTCTGCTGTATACACCAATTCCTAACAAAAGTGTGTTCATTCAATAGATAATCCCACAACACATGTGTGTGTGTGTGTGTGTGTGTGTGTGTGTGTGTGTGTGTGTGTGTGTGTGTGTGTGTGTGTGTGTGTGTGTGTGTGTGTGTGTGTGTGTGTGTGTGTGTGTGTGTTTGTTTATGTTATTTGGTTGCCGGGTTCAAAGCTACCTAATGTAACATTAGATTGTTATCTTTGTGGTCTCCTGTTTGTTTGTGTGTCAATACATTGGGCCAATGTATTATTTTCTCGACTGCACTTTAGAAAGTCTCTGCACTCTAGCAGTGCTGCATTCTTATTTCTATTATTTTATTTACCATGAAAATAGCTCACAATGGCTTGTCTTTAGCCTCTCCTTCTCCATCTCTCGCTCTAACTCTTTATTCTCTTTCGCTCACTCTTAATATCTCTCTCTCTCTCTCTCTCTCTCTCTCTTTCTCTCTCTCTCTCTCTCTCTCTCTCTCTCTCTCTCTCTCTCTCTCTCTCTCTCTCTCTCTCTCTCTCTCTCTCTCTCTCTCTCTCTCTCTCTCTCTCTCTCTTCTCTCTTCTCTCTCTCTCTCTCTCTCTCTCTCTCTCTCTCTCTCTCTCTCTCTGTGTCTCTCTCTCTGTGTCTCTCTCTCTCTCTCTGGCTAACGTAAGCGCTCCTTTGTCTTGCGTACATTAAGGCTGGAGCAAGCCAGGCTGATGGCGACTGGGCGCTGTCCATAATCAGCACGGTGGCCGCCGGCTGCTAATGGCCAGAGCCGCATGTGGAAATTATTTCATTAACTTGTGTAAAGCATGGTGAGAAATATGCATATCTTCACTTTTTCGTAACCCCTTGTTCTTGTGCTCCATTTGAGTGAGTGGGCCTTGTGGAATATGAAATGCAAATGTTTGCTACAGAAGATGTTTTCTGCTGAAACTCTGACGGCTCAACTCAGTATACAGAACACATTTCCCAACAATATGTTAGGAAAGCACTAAACGGTTATCAATGGCACAGAGCAGGTAGTGTCATGCAGTCAATTGCAGGGATTATTTGAAGATATAACCCATCCACGAATCATATTAACTACTAAAGAACGATAATAGATATAACAAACACAAAAGTAGTGCGCAATACTAGTACACCCTGTTATCAAGGACATGTCATGCCTGTTTAGGCAATGAACTGCAAACACTTTATTGGCCACGATTGTGGCTAGTTACAGGCAGCATTTCAGTTTAACAGAGATACACCTTGCTCACCAAGGACATAAAGCAGCTTTGCCCGCATATGACTGTTTGATAAAAGGTGCTTATGTCTATGGTGTAGACAGACAGCATTCTGGTTTTGGCAGACGATTCCTTTTTGGCACGACACCGGGGAAGACCAGAACTAGAATACAGACCCAGGTTTTTTTTATTGTTTTTTCCTTTTAATTTATATAGCAGTTCAATTATTTGAAACAAATGTGTTATTTTAAAAATTTAAAAAGCAAAACTACATGAACATGTAGGATGCTGAGGGTCTTGCGGATCTGATTCTGGTACGGCTGATGGGTTTGGTTGCTTGAAACTTTCGAAGGACAATTGGCATCCATAGTATGAGAGTACTGATATGGTGGTTTTGAACATTGTGCAAAGTTAAAATAGCATGGCAGGTCTAGTGCTATTCAGCTCCAAAGAGAAATCTTAACAGGCACCATTTTGATTGCTGGATCACCAAAAAAGAAAAGAGCATCATACTAGTTTTTATCCTGTTTATTCAATAACTAACCTGTTTCATAACGAGGTTGAGCTTTTTGCTATCTTTTGCCTTTGATGAAACGTTCAATTTCAAGTTCATCACTAAAACCCTTCTTTATTATTACCACCCACCTTCCCACAACCTCTTACTTTAATGGCCGCCACTGACGTGGAGAACAACATCCTAGTAGCCATCCTAGAACATGGCCGCCATATTATTGTGAACGCTTCTTGTTTGGAAAAATAAAGGTAATTATAATACAAAAACAAGATCACGGTGGGGACGGTCTGAATAAAATCTCCCCGGCGGTGGCGCATCCAACTGTGCATCGGTAACTGTGATAACACTCAGCACCCCTGAACCCAAGAAGTAAACGACCAGAGCGTATGCGAGCAACTCGGCTGTAGCCTACAGTTGAGCCGTGCCCTGGCTGCCCCCCGCCCCCCTCTCTCTGGAATACAGTTTAGTCTTGTCTTTGTCCGTCGGGCTTGTTATACCCCCGTCGGTTATGACTAAGGGATTCTGTCTATCGCTGGTTCTGTCTATCGTCCTCCCCTCGAGTCATGTGGAAGAGACGAGGGAGGAGGCGATCTGCCGCTCCTCCTTCTCCTCATCTCCTCTGCTGCTCTGCTCCCCAGACGACAGGCTCTGTGCAGGGACTCGGGATTAGATTGTAGAATGCAGCTTTTTGGTTGTTGGTGGGATGTTCTCGCCGAGTGTGATTGACAGGCCAGCGTTTGGTCTCCCAGGCCCATATCCACATGTCAGCAGTACTGCAGATGCACACACACACACACACACACACACACACACACACACACACACACACACACACACACACACACACACACACACACACACACACACACACATACACAAACAGACACACACACACACACACACACACACACACACACACACACACACACACACACACACACACACACACACACACACACACACACACACACACACACACACACACACACACACACACACTCATACACATACACGTACACACACAAACACACACGTCTCTCTGTTCCACATCACTAGATTCTGACAGGACATGCACAAATCTCCCCACATCCCCCCACCTACACACACAAACCCTCACACATCCGCATACATACACACTCTTTCATTTTACTTTTGACCACTGTTCAGTCTTGTCTCTCGCCCCAAGACAAGACAGATGCTGTTTTCCATGCAGCATATTATCCACTCCCTTCCCCTTTGTTAGCCAACTGTCTTTTTCCCAAAGCAAAAACCCATCGCTGTGCCAATTGATTGATGGCTGGTGTGCGTGCGCACACACTAGTAAAAAAGGAAACAACATTATTCAGGGCAAACAGAAAACCGGGATGTCTTGTGATTCAGAGACAGGGAGAAGAGATGTGATGTGTTGCATAAACATTCTAACACGCGTTTCACAGCGCTGGCCTGATTACCAAACCCTCATTAATTCACACACACAGTTTAAACCAATAGGCGTTGAAATGCAGGTAGCAAACGAGTGATCAGTGACCGTGGTGACAGACTCGCACCGCAGCAGTTGATTGGTCGGTCTTGTCGTGGTCGGATGTGGTCTCAGCATCCTGCTGAGCATCAGAGCCAAAGCAGGGGAAGAAGAACTGTAGGGTTTGTTTGTGGTTCATTGAGGTTCACACAAGTGAACAATCACATGTTTGCCCGGCCTGCTGTCTGGCCTGGCTAATTATGTGCAAATGGTGTTTGTTTTTGTCGCCTCTGCGATGTTGTCGTGATGATGTTTATTGTCTAGTAGCGCATCGGTCGGAACACTTCATTAGTTCCTAGCGTTGGTACCTATGCCAAACTCTTCATATCTGACTCTCTCCAGTCCGACTAAAACAGGGCACATTGGCCTGCTGTGAGGTATAAATCGCTGCCGATCTTATCGAACTTCATTAGAAGTTTAACGTAGCCGATAATACGACCGACCGTGTCAAAATGCATACGGCAACCACTAAATTAGAAGGTCAGCTAGCCGACCGATTTGTTGCCAGTTTTAAGTCTTGAGCCTTGATTTGACACTGGCTTTATCCCATATAAAATGTGGAACTGGTCCTTAATTTCCCTATGAAAAATCATAAGAAAAACAAAACATAATTATGCTTAACAGCGGTGATACCTGGGGCCAGTAAACATGCATAATACTGTTAGCTGTTAAGTCACGCTTTTTTCATTTGGGTCGGTAAGTCGAGCTTCTTAGCAAAAACATTGCTAAGTCTAATAATTTAGTGTTGCTGTTTTGGCCATGAGTTGTTCTGACTCTGACTCTGACTGATACGGTTTGTTTATTTTTAAACATTTCACTCAAGCCCAGAAATGCTCTTATGATAGCTTATCCATTGTGAGTGTGACAACATGGCATAGGATAGCAAGAAGGGGATTTATTTTTGGCGAAATGTATCTTTTTGCATATTCTCATATACATTTTCACTTGTATATTTCATTGGTATCTTAACTAAATAGCGTGCATTTAAAATTTTAAATGTTATCTTTTGTCGTCTTTGGCTGGTATTATATCATGACATTAAGGCAAGCAATAAATTACGTTGTTCAAAGCAAGGCTTTTTTGCAGTGAGATTATGATACTGAAATAAATCCTTTATTCTGTCGACAGATCCCTCTAGGCTTGAGGACAAAATAAAACCCCTACAATTTATTTTAACCTCAAACCCTAATTCCTGGAATTTGGCGACGTAACCCCGATCCTGGGGTTACGGTTTTGATTTGAATTGGCAGCTCATTTGATTTCAAACAAGTCATTACGAGCAGGCGTACTTGTTGCGGAGTTGCGTTCATTAGCAGTTGCTTTACATCCACCCCTAGCCTGTCCTGATCCGTGCTGATCGGTCCATGTTCGACCAACACACAGCGTAGCAGGAGGTTATCCAGTCCGAGTGCCTCGGACGCCTCGATAACAGGGAGGGATGAGTACTGAAATGACATGTAATCCGAGAGTGAGGATCAGATAAACTCCCGGGGATCCATAAGACCAGAGCTGTTGCTTTGGTTCCTGTGAGGCGTGGTCCAGACTCACTCAGAAGAACCCATCAATTTCCCCTCTCGACTCTCCCCTGGGTCTCAATCAGCTTTCTATTGAGCAGGCCCTGGCAAGGTTATACAGTGTGGCTACTTCTCAGTCTGTATTGATAGGATTAAGAGGGGGAGCTGGCGCTATCACATTACTGCTACAGCCAGAGTGAGCGGGCAACGTCCATGTCACTGAGTGTGTGTGTGTGTGTGTGTGTGTGTGTGTGTGTGTGTGTGTGTGTGTGTGTGTGTGTGTGTGTGTGTGTGTGTGTGTGTGTGTGTGTGTGTGTGTGTGTGTGTGTGTGTGTGTGTGTGTGTGACTGTGTCGATTTCTTTACGCAGTATGTTTACCCAGACTAGATGCGTCATGGTAACTTGATTCAGCCTACTCTAAGAGTATGCAAAGAAATAATGTAAGGGTCCCATTCAAAGGAAGTACCACCTGTTGAATGCTATGTTATGTGCATTGATAATCGACCGGAAGAACGACAAAATACATGATTATGAATTCCATAGCGATGCACTCTAATTCCATTCCATTCCCAGTGTAAAGACCATAATTAAATTTAGTCAGGATTATTTAATTAAGTTACTCTTTTTTTGCTCCTCATTCGTTCAACACTTTTTTCTTTGTTTCCATGAAATCATCACTTTTTCTCTCCATTTTGCGATTCTGAGCTCTGAATATATGGCATTGGGAGTGCAGAGGCTGGTTTTTGGTTGTGGTTTCATGCAAATCGCCAATTATGCGAATCTGCCTTCTCATTCATGACTGATTGGGATTTATTAACAGACACAGACACAGTTGGTTTGGAACCAATCCCACTAACCCAATGGCATCTGGAATCTGGAGTTTTTCAAACCTAAAACAGGTGAACCTTTGGATCTAATAAATAACTCAAAGCCAATGCAATACATGTTCAACAATGCAATCATCGTCCTCAGTCTGTTTCTGTCACTGCCCGCCAAGGTATCCTATCTCAATGTTTTATTTCCTCTGGTCCGTCCCACCCTCCGAACTCTATGAATTGCTAAGGCCTCGTGTTGGACCTGGACCCAGGCCTCTTTTTTTACATTGAAGGAACAAAGCCAGCAGCAGGAGGATTAGTGATTAAGTGTAGAGTGAAAGGGGTGAAGGAACAGGGAAGGGTGATAATCGACCCATGTAAATTATACCCCCTAGTGAGACCACAGGAGAGGGGAAGGAGGGATTGAAAGAGTGCAGAATGAAGAGGGAGGGGGGGGAGGCACAATGGAGGTTTACGTATAGGACAAAGGAAGAGAGCCGCTGCGGGTGGATGGTGTTGTGGGAAAGTGGTGGTGGTGGTGGTGGTGGTGGTGGAGTCACAGGCAGAGAGGCGGACTGCAGAGGGAGTCCTTTGCAGTGCTTGTTATCTGAGGCTGAGCGTTTGGTAACATGGCACAGCAGATCTGACGGAGGCCTGCGTCGGACCGTATCAACGTTGACTCAAAGCCAAGGAGCATCGACAGGGCCCACACGTCTGGGATTACCGCTGTTACAATGTGGGCTCATCGCACGAATAAGAGGGTGCAACAGAATACAATTTGTTTGGCACATTTGCTATTCATGTATTCACCCCCTGCACACGCTCATTCCCTTTAGTGTCCCCACAAATAACCTTTTGTTTGATCGATATCGAGAAAGAATGAAGATAAGGGAAAATAGCGAAAATGCGTTGCTTAAACTTCTTAGTTTTGTCCATAGAAAAGCCTTTGATGTACTGTCAAGAGCCAGGCTAAAGGGGCCGTCTCATTAGGGTTGCTATCTGTACTTTAAAGAGAGCCTCGTTGCTCTTTGTCAGTTGGTGTTTCCAAGCGTTTTAAGAAAATCAAAATAATCTGTATCCACCACACATCAGCATACAATTCAGAAGTAATGAATTGCATTTTGCCTACGTTTTAATGCACAGATTTCTTTGTGATTGACTCCTCCATTTTTGTGAGTCTCTTAAGAAGTTTCCGGTGTCTAAGAGTTTTACCTTTCAAAGCTTACCTTGGTGCTAAGGGTGTCAGCAGTTAACCGTCACCCCGTTAACCGCCGAAAATATTTTTGACCGGTTGCGCTTGTCGGTTTATAGGTTAATTTGCATATACACGTTGCATATACACGGCTTCGCTAGCTAGCAGTCTGAGGTAAAAAATTAAGCACGCTAAACAAAGCTTGTTGTGGGACCATTTCCTCCAGAAAGACAATGAAGTCAAATGTAAATGGTGTAATGCTACCCTTCAGTTTAGTAGTATTACTAGCAATATGCTGTAGGCTATCACATTAAGAACAAACACCTGGGTGCCATGTCCGAGGATCGCTCCCAGCCAAAGATGTTATATGCTGCAAAGTGATGTGCCAATTGCCAAATCGAAATGCGAAATAATATGTTGTTTTGTTGATTAGATTAAAAGCAGTTGTACTTTTAATAAAGCTCTTAGAAATCGATACCTTGACGCACAATAGCTGGTGCTCCGGAGCGGAGCACCAGTAATTTGACCACCATGCAGTTCCAAAATGTTGTCATTCGGTTCATTTTTTTCATATTAATTAATGAAATGACAATTCTATAGTCAATTTATTATTTATTTATTGACCTTTATTTTATCAGATGGAATCATTGACAACACATTCTCTTTTGCATGATGATCTGATCTAAATGGCAATAAACTTCAGTAAAAACAACACAAAATAAAATAAAAGGCAAGACAGTTACAACACAAAACATTAAAATGTCAGCACCTCTAAATGGACAGCCCTTCGAAATGCGGCTCCAATGCTCATTGAGTCGACGGAGCGTCAAACTAAAAGGAAAGTGCCCCTTTCTTGTATTTCACATTATTTTGCGTTTTTCCTGAAAAATTAACTGGCTAGTTACCGATTAATGGGCGTCGGTCTATCGAAAGCAAAATTAACCGAAACTGACATCCCTACTTGGTGCACAGCATTTGTCCTACTGTAACCCTATATGAGCGATGTGGTATTTAGAACATTCCCTTGCTATAGTAACATGTGCCAAATCCACCAGGGTCTAGAAACTGATGCACTCTGATTGGCAACCGCGCCTAGTGAAGAGATGGGTATTTAAACAGCTCCTAGTCTTGGTGCCTTGTGCTAATCCTCCTCGACATTGAAGCCCAAGCATCTGGTTCGGTTTGTGTGAACAGGCATTTAAAAAACGTACCGCTTTCATAAACTGTATCCATTTCAAACGACACTTGCCCTCCCTGGCAATAATACCTGTCTCTCTTCTCCGGCTTCCTTTTACTGTTCTGCCCGGTAGCCAGCCGGCCAATCAGGGAGCAGCGCTCACACCTCCAACAGCTGTGCTTTGTAATAGGTTAGAATCTCCTGAAGCTCCCATTCATACATGCAAAGTTTTCCCTGGAGATCTTTTGTGTGACTACTCACGCATCTTTAGTGGGTGTAAACGGCAGTAGAGGGGGATTTACAAAGATATGGGGGAGCTAAAATCAGGCCACGGCCCGCGTCACACTGTGATGAGCTCCTTTTAAACAGAACTAGTTTACTATACCGGAGACGCAGCCTGCAGTCACTAATCTGGCATTATGGCTGCTGCCTTCTCCCTGGAATGTTTTTCATTTGTGTGTCCACAGAGCACTTAAGTACACATGCACAGACACATAGGATTAGCACATAGCTCCTCCACAAAGGGCATTATTAAGGGAATATTCTCCCTCATTACAATGCTAATTGGCCCTCTGTTTTGCTGCCAGTGTAGGCGCTGCTAATGTTTACGCGGTTAAGTGACTGCTATTTGCATCTTTCTGTAGCCTGTTTAGCCTACTTGGAGATCCTCTATCTACCCCCTCTTCGTCTTCTTCATCGCCCAGAGTCAACCACGTGAATGGCTGAATACATAATGGACGTGTTTTGCAACGCCCACAATAGAAGAGCACAATGGGTAGGACTGTAGCGAGCCAATATTATTTAACTAAATAAGGAACCTTCCCTCACAAACAGGACATTATAGATTTATTTGGTTGCACCGGGTTGTTTTTGTGTGCGACGTTAGAGCTTAGTCAGTCAAGGTCAAAAGTTCACTTAAATCCGGGATGCTGACTAACCAACGCGTGAGTTTTTTTTTATCTAAGGCTACATTATATCTAATGATAGGATGTGTAATAATAGACAACGGTAGGGGGATACTTTTTGCTAGGCATCTTACAATCACATTTGTTCGCATAACATTCTTGGAAATATAATATATATATTCTCAGAATAAGCAATCGACATGCTTACACCTATTATATCTACAATGTCAGTTCTGAAATTTGGTTTTGGACATAATTTTGGGACGGATTTTGGAATGGTGGATCATTCGGACACCGGTTTATCACCTGCACGTCTGCGAGATATTCCTCCTAAAGAAATGTCTGATCTTTCCCTTGCGTAAGTCAGGGAGCCTCATTTTGCCGCTGTGTCTGCGGACGTGTGCTAATACGGCAGTGGGGCTTGTCCGTCATGCTCTGAGCTCTCCTCCTTCCCCCTCTCGCTCCTCCCCCCCTCTCTCTTTCCCCCCCCCCCCCCTCCTCCCCTCTCCCTCCTCCCCCTCTATCTCCCCCCGACCCCCCGAGTGTCAGGAGAGAGAGGAGAGTGGAGGAGAGCATGAGAGCCACCGGGCCGCGGCTCTCCCTCTCTCCGTGGTTCTCACACATTCCCTGTCATGCTCCGCACACACCGGCCCTGCTAATGCAGCACATATGCTCGCTCTCTACGTGGGTGTGTGTCTGTGTGCGTCTGTCTGTCTCTCTCTCTCTCTCTCTCTCTCGGTCGCTCTCTCGCTGCATCACCTTCTCCAACCCTTTGCTTGTAAGGGATGACTAAATGTCTGTCTCTCTCTCTCTCTCTCTCTCTCTCTCTCTCTCTCTCTCTCTCTCTCTCTCTCTCTCTCTCTCTCTCTCTCTCTCTCTCTCTCTCTTCTCTCCATCTTGCCCCCCCCTCTGTCTGGCGCTGACCCTGTCTGTCCCTCTGTCTGCCTCACCCTCTTGTCTGTCCCTCTCTCCGCTACCCCCTCCAGGCCCTGTCTGTGAGCCGTGACTCATTAGCTGTGTTCAAAATCGTTCCCTATTCACTCGCTCACTAGTCCCTATTTAGTGAACAGTGAACTATATAGGGAACGAAGAAACGAGAATTCGGACACCATGCTGAACATTTCTAAACGTCATTTGCGTCAGTAAATGACGTTTGGAAAACACGGCCGCGTTGCATTGTGGTATACGGGAGTAACATGTCGGGAACATCGTACGGTCACTCACATTTTCGGTATTTTATTGCCCACTATATAGTCGTGAATTAAATTAACCACTGAGAATTCGAAACACCACTACAAAATGGCCACCACCCTATATAGTGCACTATATCCGTGATAGGAAACGATTTCGAGCACAGCTAATGTGTCTCTGTCTCCCTCTCTCCCCCCCCCCCCAGATCTCATCTGATGACGAGGCTGAAGGAGTCTCGGTCCCACGAGTCTTTGCTGCTGCCCCAGCGGGGGCGTGGAGGCGTTGGACCTCAGCATGGAGGAGCAGGTGGTCATCAAGCCCGTGCACAGCAGCATCCTCGGCCAGGACTACTGCTTCGAGGTGAGCAGACCAAACCATGAGCTGTTGGGTCGATTAGCAGCCGTTAACGGTCCCTTCATCCAAGGGGGGGTTCAGGCGGTGTCATCAAGGAGCATGCAGGGGTTCAGCTTCTCGCTCAAGG
Source organism: Melanogrammus aeglefinus (assembly GCA_900291075.1). NCBI lineage: Eukaryota > Metazoa > Chordata > Actinopteri > Gadiformes > Gadidae > Melanogrammus > Melanogrammus aeglefinus. Next base: position 144,744 of record OLKM01001134.1, on the reverse strand, counting down.
ACACCCACTGATGAGGCTGCAGACACCAGGGGTTCAAACCCTGAACCTTATTAGGCTAGGAGTTGGACTTCCTACCCACTACAGTTCCTGCTCATACGGAAATAACCAATGCATGCAGGAGGCTCATGGGCTTCACCTAAAATAGCGTTGCTTGTTTGGGATGTAAATTGGGGTTGGTGCACTGGCATAACATTGACCGCAATATTTCACTCTATTTGCATCTTCAGTCCGCTGTTCTAGATGGGCAAGATAGCGTGGCTGTGGCACAGTCTTTATACTCCCAGGCCTTCACGTTTCCCTCACCTTCAGGCTTTGTTGAGCAAGAGTCAGCCCTTGAGTGTTCATTAAAGGCATAATGGTTTAGATTGACCCTCCCAGTTAGTAGAAGGGTGACTCTTCCAGCTCTATAAACCCTAATATCAGAGTTCTGCCCCTGCTGACTGGCTGTGCAGCTGCGGGACGTGACCTAGCATAGTTTGTCTGGGTAGGTGAGTAAGAGAGGTTTAGAGTGAGTGGGAGGGGTTTAGGGGGAGTGGGAGGGATTTAGAGTGAGTGGGAGGGGTTTAGGGGGAGGGGGAGGGGTTTAGAGTGAGCAGGAGGGGTTTAGGGGGAGTGGGAGGGGTTTAGGGGGAGGGGTTAAGGTTGAGGGTGAGGGGTTTAGGGGGAGTCTTTAGGAGGGTCGCTAGTACGATTCCTGTACACAAAGCGAGAGGTATGGGCTAGCCAGTAGTATTTATTTGCAGACTTTATCAGTTAGAGATGATTTTTTGGTTAAATGGTTGAAATCACTATCGATCAGCAATGGCTGATATTATCTCAAGCTGGGAGCAGGTTGAAATGCTCCACATTGTGACATGTGCTTGCCTCTGCAAGCACAGTAGGGTGCTTTGGTGGAAAGCAGCTCACAAATGACGTTGGAAAGAGATCAACCTACAGATAATATATCCAGTAGGGCAAGCAGCAGCAAGCTGTGTTTGGTCTCAGTCCGACCGCACCAGACACAACACAGTAACACAACACTGGCAGGTTAAATATATCCCCGCGTTTCTTCTGAATACGATGAGACCGAGAAGAAGCCTTTTGCATATCTTGGGTGTCACACAGTGATGAGCGACGGCGTCATGGTTATGGTTATGTCTGTCTCTCGGTCTGTTGCTCTCCTTCTCTCTCCTTCTCTTTATCTCTCTCTCTCTCTCTCTCTCTCTCTCTCTCTCTCTCTCTCTCTCTCTCTCTCTCTCTCTCTCTCTCTCTCTCTCTCTCTCTCTCTCTCTCTCTCTCTCTCTCTCTCTCTCAGTCCCCCATGTGTTCCTCTACTTATCTGCCCAGGAGACCGTTGCAGCCTGTTTGTTGCTCCTCCAATTACGTTATATATTCATCCTTTTTAAGGCTGCCAAGTCAACAGCCGACTCCTAGCGGGTCTGTGGGTGCGTACGTGTGTCTGTTAGTGAATCTGTTCTCTGCGAACTTTAGCTATCTCTCTTCATCATTGTCCTCTTATCCTTGTGGCACAGCAGTAGCGGAAGCTTCCAGAATAACAATTTCATTTATTTTTTTTCTTCCCCCTCAATGCCTCAATTTCTTGGCCTCGTTATAAACAAGAGCTTGTTTGCACACACACCAGCCAAGCTGGTGCTGTATGGCACGGGCGCCACAAAAAGAGTGAAATGGCAGAATCTGGGGGTCGGGTGGTCTATTTATGTCTGGTGTGCGTGTGCCATCACCAAATCCTTCAGAATGCAGTAGAATCCCTTCACCGGCGTCTCAGCACTGCGGCATGTAATTAATGCCCGATGTTCGGTCTGCTTTTGTGATTATATCAACCGGGAAAAGGAAAAGTGTACATGCGCGCACAAACGAAACACAACACAACACAACAACAGCTCACCTGTCGCCCTGCGTCACCCACCTGTTGCCCTGCGTCACTCCGCAGGTCACCACGTCGACGGGAAGCAAGTGCTTCTCATGCAGGTCGTCCGCAGAGAGAGACAAATGGATGGAGAACCTGAGGAGAGCGGTGCACCCAAACAAGGTAAGAACAGACTGACAGAGAGAGAGAGAGAGAGAGAGAGAGAGAGAGAGAGAGAGAGAGAGAGAGAGAGAGAGAGAGAGAGAGAGAGAGAGAGAGAGAGAGAGAGAGAGAGAGAGAGAGAGAGAGAGAGAGAGAGAGAGAGAGAGAGAGAGAGAGAGAGAGAGAGTCTACCATTTTTAGAGGCCCCAGAGTTCAATTGTAGAGGCCCCATTTCACGATGACCCCAGTTGGAGTTCATTCAACGCTGATACAAGTCACGATGACCCCAGTTGGAGTTCATTCAACGCTGACACAATAGCTAGCACAGGGGGAGGATTCACTGAGGGGTTGTTTAAGGTTCCTACTGGGGGAACGCATCAAGCGGAAGTCGGATCCTTCGCTCATACATCCCCCACTTGTGAGGAAGTCATTACAGGGTTGATTTTGAAGTGGCATGTAATGGCTTATCAACACCTTGCTAATGTAGGGGCCCTTTAAGAGTTTATTAGTAAGACCCTATGCATTGTTATCTCTCCCTACACCTGAAGACATAATAAGTACTTAAATGTGAAGTGAGAGCTTGACACCTTTTTTTCCTTCATCACACCAACCCGTTCACAGTCATTTCTTGCCCGTGCGGGGGCTTGGGTAAAGGGGGGTGTCATAAATATTTGGCCTGTTAAGCCCTTTGAGACTGTAATGGTGATTAAGGGCTATACAAATAAAATTGAATTCAATTCAATTGGGACAAAACAAGATCTTCCCTCTTCATTCATTGACATAATAAAGAACATTAATTCCTTGGAGAACTTTGGAAATGTCCTTCGTGGCTGTTGTGAGGATGTAAAAGGGCCAGTCGTTGATGCAGATATACATACAATCTCCCTTCAGTACAAAAGGGGAAAGACGCACATTTCTGATTCCTTCACAGATCGTAATGAACAGTACTAGATTAAAGCTCACGAGATTTCCATCATCAACATTAGCACCCTGTTAGCTAGGAGGTAACTAATGTGCAATCTTTAGCCTTAGTTTGCTTATAGTAGCCATACAAAATGCATTAGGGAGTGATTTAGTAGCAATTCTTTTGAAATGCCGGTTCTGACCTGGTATGTTTTAGTGCCCCATAACAAATATTTAGCGGTAATTACACCTGCACTATGTAACTTTTATCCACTGCAGCTATCAATTGAGCACATATTGTGTTTTCCTCATGCTGTTGGAGAGGGAAATAGTCTCTGTGGTGATTAAGGCGTGGGCCGATGGGCTCTATTATTTAGACAGGTGGTAAAATAATGTTTCTGAACAACAAGTTATGGCGGCCGTGAAAAAGTAGGGAGTACAGGTGCAACTGTTTTGTAATGGTATAGCAAATATAAATTGTGCAAAAAAGTGTAGGTATTTGGTCGCGATTCAATATAAAAAATATATACTATCACTCAAAATAAAAATGCTATCACTTGATGGTTTATTTTAAGGGACTTTTTTGTTTCTAAATTCACGATTGTCTTGATAGATTTTAAGAATGATAAATATGGAAGGATTTTGCAATGGCCTGAAAGGAAGACTTTGTTGTTTGTTGTATTTAATGAAAACAATTACATACACAAAGAAGGAAAGCGATATTTATTCGATGAGCAGACTCTTGCTGAAGACCTTTAACTTGACTGCATTATGTGTAAATTCTAGAGACCAGCATTCTGTTTAAAAAGAAAATAAGTGCACATTTTAATACGTATGTATCTCTAAATAAATCACTGTTTATTTCCGAATGATGGACTGAGTAGCCTAAGGCTTCTGAATCCAGTGCCAAGAACAATAAACGCCCTCCTTTTAAGTTGTGCTTCACCCCCACACAAACATGCACACACACACACACACACACACACACACATACGCATGCACGCACACACACACACACACACACACACGCACGCACGCACGCACACGCACACACGCACTGCACACACACACGCACACACCACGCACACACACACACACACACACACACACACACACACACACACACTCACAGACACACGCAGACCTGTATACACACACACGCACATTCATGCACACACAAACACACAACCCTGACCCAACAACGTCTCGGTCTCCCATCTCAGCCACATCCTCGCTCTTTGTCCTCCGCCCTGCAGGACAACAGCCGCCGGGTGGAGAACCTGCTGCGCCTGTGGATCATCGAGGCCAAGGACCTACCGGCCAAGAAGAAGTACTTCTGCGAGCTGTTCCTGGACGACGCCCTGTACGCCCGCACCACCTGCAAGCTGAAGACGGACAACGTGTTCTGGGGCGAGCACTTTGAGTTCAACAACCTGCCGGCGGTGCGCAGCGTCACGGCGCATCTCTACAAGGACACGGAGAAGAAGAAGAAGAAAGACAAGAACAACTACGTGGGCCTGGTGGTCATCCCCACCGCCGCCGTCACCGGCCGCCAGTTCGTGGAGAAGTGGTACCCGGTGAGCGTGCCCAACCCGGCCAAGGGCAAGGGCGCCTCGGGCCCCATGATCCGCATCAAGGCGCGCTACCAGAGCATGAACATCCTGCCCATGGAGATGTACAAGGAGTTTGCAGAGTACACCACCAACAACTACATGCTGCTGTGCTCGGTGCTGGAGCCCGGCATCAGCGTGAAGAACAAGGAGGAGATGGCGTGCGCGCTGGTGCACATCCTGCAGAGCACGGGGAAGGCCAAGGTGAGTGGGTACCGCCGCCGCCGCCGCTGCTGCTGCTGCTGTTTTTGGCGTGGATGCAGGCCTTATCAGAGTGGGGTGTTAATGTAACTAAAAGGTCTACAGTAGGAGGTTCCCCCGTTCACTGTGGGGTTCTGTCCTTGCTGGACATGCCAGTGTTTTTGTCACAATGACCCATCCGCAACATAACTTCCCCAACTACTCCCCTGTTTCTTCAAACATCTCCTAGCTATTTTGGCCTTGAAGCTTGTTAATAACATGTTATACTCATAACATGTTGTGATAATGGCACTTGCTTGTTATCAACGTGTTGAAATACCATGTTGTACTCATGGTACTTTGTGTGAACGTTGAACTTGTGTTGTAGGAACATTTAGGGATGAGATTATGGTTGTGGAAAATCATTCCTAAACAACATGTTTTGGAAGAAGTGTTTTGTGCGTCAGCACTAAAGTAGAAATACCATCCTAACCTAGAGGAACCTGAGGTGAACCAAAGCATTACCTCCATGCCCCCCCCCTCCCCACTCGTCTGATGAACTTCTGACCCACAGCGCTGACATTCTTAAGGCCAGGTCGGAAAAACTCACGCAGGTAGAGGATTTGTTGAGCGGGCCGCGGCGTGCTCCATTACAAAGAAACGAGGATAATAACCCCGCTGGTGCCTCCCAAACCCTGCGGCGGCACACTGCATACAGATGCATACCGTGCAGGCAGGAGGTCGGATATAGTGCAAGCGCTGCTGTATCCTCCTGAGACCACCGTACCGCCTCAGACAGTGCAGGCACAGGTTTTCCACCCCCCGTAATGGAACTGAACTTTTCTAGTCGTCCACCCAAAGGCCACTGTGCTCGACCCACTTGTGTTTCCCACTATTCCTCAGTGTAAACACATATGTCCGCATGTGATTCTGCTGTGTCTGCAACGTAGATCCAATACCTTTGGATGCTGTTTGCTATGCTGTGCTACGAGCGATCATGCTACACGCATGCCGGTTTAGTAGGATGCCTGCATTCAGGTCGTACTGACCTCGTCCACATTGCCCTGTCTGTTTGCTTTCTGCCTTGTCACCAGCCAAGGGAGTTGGATCCTATGCCAAGGCAATCAATAATCAACTACGATTATATCGCCATTAAGCAGACACTTTTATTCAAAGCACCCTACAATGAATGGTTATTTGTCAGACAGGGCTGAGGGCTGTTCTGCTCGACTACAGGGTAGACTGTGAACCTGTTCATCATCAAAACCCTAACCGCTAGAGTAACCCATCTCCCGGGATCAGTGTGGTTGATGATGGCAATCTAGGGCCTGGAACCCGGTTCCTATCCACAGTGGATTGTACGGAGTGTTTAACCTGGGAATGGCTGGGAGCTGGTGGTTCATTGCAGACAATGTCTTGGTTGGCTCATCCTCAGTGAGGTCCGCCAAGACTTTGACACATTTCTAATTACCTTTACTTAAACATAGAATACCGGGCGTTCTTTCTAAAAGTTTGGAACCTTAACTTTTATTCCCACACAGATCCCTCTCTCCCACCGCCGCCGCGCTACCACTTATACTTTAAAACCATGGACACGACAGAGACTTTGTTTCAGGGTCGGTGTAAGAAAAGGACCATTGTCTCCCAGCAAATCCAACTGTCTGAAACACAGCTGGATCCTAAAGGGGGACATTTAATTATAAGTTTTGTATGTGATGAATACAAAAAACGGAAGACACCAGTGTGTGAATCACAGGCTTTGGCTGAGTCATCTTAAGGCTGAGTCATCTCCCAGAACTGAAGACTGTGCCGAGATGAGCCGAGGAGATTTGAGCTGGAATAACATGGCAAACTCTCTGCGGTGTCTCTACCCCTGTCATTAAGGTGTCATTAAGATATATCAGATTATATCAATGGTAACAAACAGTTACCTAGTATTTTCTATTGATCAAAACCACAGAGAATTGGCTTTGCCCACCTGGTGTTGGACGTGCAAGGCTACACATCATATATAAGCATACATCTATGTCTATAGTTTACATGTGTACCTACCATGTTTTTACTGATATTTGTGCCAAAACGATCGAGGATTGTAATGCACATCCACAGTGAGACGCCCCACTCTGAGTTTAACCTGTTGAGCATGCCTTGCAGTATGAAGAAGAGTACATTGTTTTATTCATATAGTTTCACCCTTTACATTAAGGTAATGTTACATTTAACTACATGACATTTCTCCGCAATTCTTGGTTACAAACTGGGTTAATTTCGGAAAGCGTTACTTAAAAGTTATCTGGGCCAAGTGAGTCCCTATTACCCCTTGAGCCGATGTGTCTGTCTGGGTTGCTACTTGTCCCATGTTGCTATGCTATCCCGGCTCCGCCCATTTGTGGCGTATAGCACAAGCTCTGCTCTGCACATTGTTTGAATTAATTAGCGGTATAAAGGTTGGGAATGGGTTTCTAATTACGACTCACTGTGCCTGGTTTTTAGGCTCTGCTTCACTCTGTCATTTCAGTAGCCATCACCGGATTAATTATATACCCGGATAGTTTGCATCGGTGCACTCACTCAGCTTTCTTTACACACACTCTCTCTCTCTCTCTCTCTCTCTCTCTCTCTCTCTCTCTCTCTCTCTCTCTCTCTCTCTCTCTCTCTCTCTCTCTCTCTCTCTCTCTCTCTCTCTCTCTCTCTCTCTCTCTCTCTCTCTCTCTCTCTCTCCTCTCTCTCTCTCTCTCTCTCTCTCTCTCTCTCTCTCTCTCTCTCTCCTCTCTCTCTCTCTCTCTCTCTCTCTCTCTCTCTCTCTCTCTCTCTCTCTCTTCTCTCTCTCTCTCTCTCTCTCTCTCCTCTCTCTCTCTCTCCCCCCTCTACTCTCTCTCTCCCTCTCTCCTCTCTCTCTCTCTCTCTCCTCTTCTTCTCTCTCTCTCTTCTCTCTCTCTCTTCTCTCTTCTCTCTCTCCTCCACCCTACTCTTTCTCTCTTCTCCACGTCCCCTCGGCGGCCTCTCCTTCCCCTCTTCTCTCTCTCTCTCTCTCTCTTCTTCTCTCTCTCGTCTCTCTCTCTTTCTCTCTCTCTCGTCTCTCTCTCTCTCTCTCTCTTTATTTTGCGTCTTTGTCTCCAGCCCCTCTCTCTTCGCCCGGTGCATCCAGAAGCCAGCGTTCTCTGAAAATATGTCATTACTGCTCTCCGTGGAAATGTCTTAACAGCATGTGTGGGTGTGTGTGTGTGTGTGTGTGTGTGTGTGTGTGTGTGTGTGTGTGTGTGTGTGTGTGTGTGTGTGTGTGTGTGTGTGTGTGTGTGTGTGTGTGTGTGTGTGCAGATGTGTTTGTGTGTGTGTGCATGGGAAGTATCACTGCACAGATGAGACACCCGCATGAACTTGAGCAGACACACACAGACACACACACACACAGACACCACACACTCATTGTAAAAATATCTATGCATATCTCCAATTGCAATCAGCCATATACCATATTGTTAAAATGAGGAAAGAGAATTTCCATACAAAGACAAAACACATGCTCTACATATCGATCTATCCCTCTTATTGTCTTAAGTTTCTGTCTTGGCCTTTAATATAGATCTATCCCTCTTATTGTCTTAAGTTTCTGTCTTGGCCTTTAATTAGATGTGGATTAGTGTATAAACTAACATAAACCCTGGATATACATGAATGTTTGTGAGCATTTCCCCCCCCATTTTGACCAAAAGTTTATATTACCTAACATTCAAGACTGTTTATGTAAGCAATGGCTATATTTGTAGCATACATTTTTACAATGTAGGTATGCTACGGATATAGAGGGAGACAATAGAGAGGAAGAACAGACCAAGGCAGAGGGGGAGAGCAGTCAACGGCAGAGGGGGAGAGCAGTGAGAGGGAGAGAGCAGTGAGAGGGAGAGAGCAGTCAACGGCAGAGGGAGAGAGCAGTGAGAGGGAGAGAGCAGTGAGAGGGAGAGAGCAGTGAGAGGGAGAGACCAGTAAGAGGGCGAGAGCAGTGAGAGTGGCGTTAGAGGCAGTGAGATGGGAGAGAGCACGTGATGGGATGGGGATGAGGAGATACATGTGAAGGCGAGAAGAGCTGCACGTGATGGATTGGAGAGAGCAAAGTGAGGAGGGAGAGGGAGAGAGCAGTGAGAGGGAGAGAGCAGTGAGAGGGAGAGAGCAGTGAGAGGCAGAGAGAGGGAGCAGTGAGAGGCAGAGAGAGAGCAGTGAGGGGCTGAAGCCAAATACTGGCATGTCAAAGAACAGAGACTGTGCAACGCACTCCTTTTTGAACCCTCGTGTTTTAAGTCAGCATCAAATGTGGCTTTATTTTGTTCAACTATGCATCTTGAGCAGACTTTTCTCTCACAAGTTCGCAAGCACACTCACTTTCTTGCGTGTCATGAGGAACCGGCGCACACACACATTCCACACAAAACACACAGCACTACACACACAGCTGACCTAACAACAGAGACACAAATCGCTGCCCCGTGTTCAGCCCAACAATCACTTGTTGGAAGGCCGGCGATCGGGAAAGACTAGCGCCCCCCCCCTTCTCCTCTCTCTCTTTCCTGTTTCCGTGGTAAATAACATAGCTATGTGCCTGAGGGATCCACCACTCCCACTTTCAAGCTCCCTCTCCTCCTTGCCCCTCCCTCCCCCCTGTCAGCCTAATCTGACCCCCTCTCTCAGAAAGTGCTGGCGGCTTTAACTGTAATGCTAGCCATCAGTCTCCCTGGAAGGATTTACCACTGGAGGGTGGAGGCTTGAAACAGTAGAAGAGGAGAGCGGAGAGGCTGGCTATGTGTTTTGCCACCTCCCCCACCTCTACCGAATTCCCCCCCCCCCGCTCTCTTCCCCCCCAAAAAGAGCCCGCACTGGGCCGTGGGCTGGAAGGCCGGGTCGCAATTGGATCAAGCACCAATCCTCTTATTCCAATGCCTCTGGTTGTTAGCCCGCTGCTATAGAACCGGAAGGTTTGTATTGCTGTGAATCGTCTTGT
>OLKM01001134.1:66292-135025 GCA_900291075.1 Melanogrammus aeglefinus | reverse complement strand
TGCATCTTGAGCAGACTTTTCTCTCACAAGTTCGCAAGCACACTCACTTTCTTGCGTGTCATGAGGAACCGGCGCACACACACCCACACAAACACACACACACACACACACACACACACGACCTAACACAGACGACAAACGCCCCGTGTCAGCCAACAACACTTGTTGGAAGGCCGGGATCGGGAGAGACTAGCCCCCCCCCCCCCTTCTCCTCTCTCTCTTTCCTGTTTCCGTGGTAAATAACAAGCTATGTGCCTGAGGATCACCACTCCCACTTCAAGCTCCTCTCCTCCTTGCCCCTCCCTCCCCCTGTCAGCCTAACTGACCCCTTCTCTCAGAATGCTGGCGCTTTTAACTGTAATCTAGCCATCAGTCTCCCTGGAAGGATTTTACCACTGAGGGTTGGAGGCTTGAAACAGTTAGAAGAGGAGAGCGAGAGGCTGGCTAATGTGTTTGCCACGCTCCCCTCACCTCTACAAATCCCCCCCCCCCGCCCCCCCTCTCCCCCCAAAGAGCCGCACTGGGCCGTGGGCTGGAAGGCCGGGGCAATTGATCAGCCCAATTGTTATTCCAATGCCTCTGGTTTTGTTCCCCTGCTATAAATCCGGAAGGTTTGTATTGCTGTGAATCGTCTTGTGTAAGTATTGGTCTGCTGCAATTGTTAAACATTAACACAGATTGCGTGCTTCTCTAATAAGGTCATCAGAATGATTATCTCTCTGCTGTATTTAACAACGGCATGATTGTTCAAACGTTTTACATTATGGTTACACTTGAATGCATAGGTTAGATTACTTTAGATCAGTGGTCTCAAACTCAACTTACACCTGGGGGCCGCCGGAGGTAAAGTCTGGGTCAGGCTGGGCCAACAAATACTCCACAGAAAAAAGGAGCACAACTAACCCAATCTAAGTTAATGATCGGGCTATAATTAGATCACGTTGGCTATGTAATCGCTGACAACAAGGGACATTTCATAGTGGTTGGAGGAAACCGGGACATTTTAGCGTCCTTTGGATTTTGTCGGGACTCAGGACACGCAACTCAAAATTGGGACTGTCCCGGCAAAACTGGGATATCGGGTAGAAGTGCTAAAAAAGTGTGGCAAGCCACTCAGCAAAAATGTGCGCATGAAAAAAAACGTGCGGGCCGCACTAACACTAAACTTTGATGTCAAGTAGGGGGCCACAAAATATCATCCTGCGGGCCTCAATTGGCCCCCGGGCCACGAGTTGAGACCCCTGCTTTAGATTATATTAGACTATTATTTGAAATGGCATGATTGAGTTACATCAGATATTATTATATTAGATTATATTTAACTAGATAAAATGAGATTTCCCTCCATTATATAATATAACATAAGAGTACACTGTACAACTAATTATGTATTAGAGCAGGACTTCTGGGGGGAGGCGGCACAAAGCCAGGGCAGTAAACCAACTACTGAAGGGGCGGGGTTACGCCTTGATAAGTGTTTTGTTATGATAGATATTCTACCGAAGAGAAACTGGTTGGCCCCAGCAGAAGAAACTTTCAGAAGGGGAATTACTGTAGTTTAGTGTATATCAACAGTGCAGTGTTTCCCCCCAACACTGTATGGTTAAGGTGGCCGCCTTAACAACTATTTTTTTTTATTTTCTTTTTTTATGTATATTTTTTAATTACTATCCATTAACAAAGTAGAAAAACTCTCGTAGGGAAAGAAAACATACTTCCATCAGGTATAAAAAATAAACGAAACTGCGGCATCAGGTGGTTGTATATAACTGAAACCCTCAGCGAAGACCGCGGGGCCACGAGACAAACCTCTGCCCTCGACCCCCTTGACTACGACATTACCTGGGGGAAACAGGGCAGTACATACATAGTTGCCAGTCCACACAGTGTGAATCTGAGAGCTTTCATGTTCATGTTTGTTCACAATGGCTAATTCCTTGCTCTCAAATCTCTGCCCGCTTCGAGCAAAATACAAAAACACACCTTTCACAAATAACAATTACAAATAAAATACATTTAATTAGAATATATGGCAGTATATTATATAAGAGAAGATTAGACTAGGCATGTTTATTACAGTATATTAGTAAATCAGCGATCAGGCATGGTGCATTGTGTGTCAGTTTAAGCATATAATATCGGCATTAGCATTAGCATGACTGACATCATCCATGCTAAATGCGTACATGTATTTAGCATGGACGATGTCGTCCATGCTAAATACATGTATTCATTAAGCATGGATGACATCGTCCATGCTTAATGCATACATGCGTCCATATGAACAATTCAGTGGCGAGTCGTATGTAAAGGCTGATGACTTACGACGGCGAGAGAGGTCGGGGCTTCCCGGGGAAATGTCTGTGTTCACTAATGAGTGAACCGTTCCCTAATTACCACAGTCGCCCAATTAGCCTACTTTTAGTTAGTGATGTATCAAATTATCTGATTATTGTCTCGTTCACGCGGTTTGTGTTTTGTCACAGTGTGAAGGACACACTTCATTAGCTAAAGATACACAGAGTAAAGCAGACTGTCACCCTTTTTAGCCCTAACATATTATAGTCAGAAGATTGGATGCAGCCGTTTACAGAAATCAGCAGTTAAAGAAGAATAATGACACAATATCTATCTGTTGATTTCTCTTGGGGTATATATTTCTGCCTGCCTCTTTCTGTCTGCAGAAAATGGTTATTCGATGGTGTTTTTATCCTGAGTCATGATGTGATTTAATCCTACAGCCCCCGCTGCCAGGTGTTTTCATCGGGGGGGGGGGGGGTTCAGGATTTCACCTTCAACTCTCTCGGCCTGTGGACTCTCTGAGGATTATATCAGATCACAAAGTACTGTCACTGTACGGCACCTAGTTCCTGGAAAGGTCTTCATAAGGCCACTCGAGAAAACATCCAATGGAACTAATAATCTGCCTATTTGTTTTGTATGTGGTCAAAGCAGTCATGTGTGTGTGCTAGTGCTGGTGCTGGTGTTAGAGTTAAAGCTAGTGTTGGGGTTAGTGCTTGAGCTAATGCTCTTGCTAGTGCTATTGTTAGCGCTAGTGCTACTGTTAGTGTAAGAGCTAGTGTTAGTGTTAGTTCTAGGGCTAAAGCTAAAGCTAGTGTGAGTGCTAGAGCTTGTGCTAGTGTTAGTGTAAGAGCTATTTTTAGTGTTGGTGCTGGTTCTAGAGCTAAATCAATGGCTAGAGCTAATGCTAGCGCTAGTGCTAAAGCTATGAGCTAGTGTTAGTGCTAGAAATAATGCTATTGCTAGAGTTTGTGCTAGAGCTGATGCTAGTGCTAGAGCTAGGGCCAGAGCTAATGCTAGTCCCAGTGCCAGCACTAGTATTAGTGCTAGTGTAAGGGGGCTTGTTAGCCGAGGCAGAGATGCCTGAACAGTGTTTGAAACACTCCCCATTGTTGTATTCTGGCGTAGGAAACTCTGGCTCTGGTCCCTCCTGAATCGCGAGCTCCACAGCCATCCTTAATCGGGCATGAATCCTTCTGCTCTCGATGCCCTGATAAGGACAGGAAGGGGAGCTCTGTGTGTGTGTGTGTGTGTGTGTGTGTGTGTGTGTGTGTGTGTGTGTGGGAGGGAGGCGGGGGGGGGGGGGGGGGGAGGCTGTTAGGGGATACGGAGGTGCTATGGCTGGGGCGTTGGAGAGGTGTTTAAAAGGTGGATTATAATTACAGTGACATTTTCCTGCTGTACCAAAAGAAGCGGCGATTGTGTTGACTGGGGAAGGGGTCAAAGATAGCAAGATGTGTGTGCGTGTGTGTGTGTGTGTGTGTGTGTGTGTGTGTGTGTGTGTGTGTGTGTGTGTGTGTGTGTGTGTGTGTGTGTGTGTGTGTGTGTGTGTGTGTGTGTGTGTGTGTGTGTGTGTGTGTGTGTGTGTGTCTGTGCCTTAAGAACATGCACCAGTCCAGTACTTTGCTTTTCAGCACTGCAGGCCTGTTCCTTTTGGAGATTAACACATAGGGAAGTGTAAACAATGTCACAATCAAATCACATCATGCTTAGGAATTCGAACATACCCTTCTCAATAACTGAGGCTCATTATATATAATGTGTGTACATTTAAATCAGGATATTGGACAAGTTTTCCTCTCTCAATGAGTTTTCAAAACCTCATAAATTCTCTTCTCGTCGTAATATGTACACTGTAAAACTTTAGTAGCGCGATAAATCAAACCATTCAAAGACGATAAACGGTAATATAGAATTATTACCCAGCCCTAGCTTAACATATTGTCCATTTGCTAACCTTGTCCTTGTCCATTTGCGACTTTTATATCCTAGGGGTGGAAACTAGTCGAGGTCCTCATCTCGTCATCTCGTTCCATGTAGAAAAAGAAAACCCCCTGGTCGCCCCCTGCTGTTGTGGTTTCACATTACACCAACAGGCGCTGATTTGTGTGAGAAAGACAGAGAGTGTGGCTCTGTTTGTGTGCTTTCATCTGTGTATATGTGGATGAGTCATCGCATGGTCTCCTGCTGTCAGTCTGCCTAACCAGCAGCTGTTAGCCCACTCACACACACAAACACACACACAAACACACACACACACACACACACACACACACACACACACACACACACACACACACACACACACACACACACACACACACACACACACACACACACACACACACACCCTCACTCATGCACACATACACACACGCACAAACTCTCATACACACACAGAACAAATTCACATAAACAAATGCACATCTGTCGCACACAAACAGATCGTTGGAGTGATTACGCAGTCTGTACACTTGTGTTTATGTGTGTGTTTGTGTGTGCTTAATTGTGTAGTCATGATTCCACTAACAATTTTGTAAGTGGCATTGTTGTCATGTCTGTTTAATTTGATGATTGTCTATAAAATGTTCTCATTAATCAAAGAAGTCACCAGAGGTCAGAGTAGAGGGACAAATTAACTCACATTGTCTGTCTAACCGGGAAAAATGTCCAAAAGTATTCATATTACAATAATCTGAAACTGAGAAAAGCTACAAAATACACTATGATTAATGCAAAAATGAACTCAATGACACTCATTTCATAATTTTTCACCATTTGATTAATCAACTCATCATTAATGCACTACAACGTATGCTATGTGTTCACACATTTGACTTGTTTAGCGACTGAATAGGAAATGCAGCAGCCCAGCTGTGTGCGTATTTGATCTTCTTACAGATTCATAGGTCTATGTGTGCAGATTCATCATGTCTCTGTCTCTGTCTCTCTCTCTCTCTCTCTCTCTCTCTCTCTCTCTCTCTCTCTCTCTCTCTCTCTCTCTCTCTCTCTCTCTCTCTCTCTCTCTCTCTCTCTCTCTCTCTCTCTCTCTCTCTCTCTCTCTCTCTCTCTCTCTCTCTCTCTCTCTCGGGCTGTATAACTTGGCTTCCTCCACCCTCCACGGGGGGGCTTCAGAGATCCAACGAGGGAATAAATGAAGGCGAAGGCCTTGGCTGTGTCCTGTGCGAAATTAAATTCCATCCTAAATTATAAGGGTTCTCATTTGCGGTCGTTTTCCCCCTGCTGGGATGTGAATTATTGATGCCGTGCCGATCCCATTCTGCTTAAATTAAGGCTGATGCTGTGAAGAAGAAGCCGATCAATATGTTCTGGTCGTCATCAAGATATGTTCATTGTCTTTTTAACATGCGGTCGATGCCATGTAACCCTGCCAGTGGCTGGTAGTAGTCCCAGGGAGCCGTTGCACGTTGGACCGCGGGCTGCCGCTCAACGCCCTGGTGCGCTAACCATGTGTCGGCGATACACCCTGTAGCGGACTGGGTTTGATTCCCGCCTGTGGGACGTCTCTTTTCTCCAACCCGCTTACATGTCTTTCTTTTCTGTGTTGGAGGCAAATAAAAGCGAAATCCTTAGTTTTTCTGTTCATATAAATATGAACAGATAAACTAAAGATTTGTAGCAGAACCTTTTGTGATTCCTTTCCGACCTTTTTGATTTATTTTATTGGTAAAAGTGTGGCATCAAGCATAGCTTCTATGTCATCCATCTCCAATGTGCACATCAGACGATCCCTAATGATCGGGGAAGTTATTTGGGGCCAAACCTATTGCCTTTTCTTTAAAGGGGACATATAATGAAAAAAAAAACCTTTCTTTGGGGTTTGGGCTGTTGTTTTGAGTCTGGTGCTCTCACACGCATACAAACTTTGAAAAAAGTCTGTACATGATTTTTTTAGTGAGATATGCATTTCTGAAAGTACCCCGCCTACAGTTGCCAAACGAGGGAGTCAGTTTTGGCGGTGTACTCCGGAGCTGGACTGCGGCCGATGCTTCCTGGCTGATCCGGGAGCTGAACTGCCGCTATGGAAGAAGCCGAAACATGTTTACTGGTTGAGAAAACACCATAA
This sequence comes from Melanogrammus aeglefinus, assembly GCA_900291075.1. Classification (NCBI taxonomy): domain Eukaryota; kingdom Metazoa; phylum Chordata; class Actinopteri; order Gadiformes; family Gadidae; genus Melanogrammus; species Melanogrammus aeglefinus. Next base: position 128,637 of record OLKM01001134.1, on the reverse strand, counting down.
TATGTCTCCTTTAACATGCGATCCCTCCCTTCTGAGGATCCTGGGAAATGTAGTCTTAGCTTCTCTTTGTTTAACCCTCAGGACTTCCTGACGGACCTGATGATGTCGGAGGTGGACCGCTGCGGGGAGAACGAGCACCTGATCTTCAGGGAGAACACACTGGCCACCAAGGCCATCGAGGAGTACCTGAAGCTGGTGGGACAGAAGTACCTGCAGGACGCCCTGGGTGAGTGTGTGTGTGTGTGTGTGTGTGTGTGTGTGTGTGTGTGTGTGTGTGTGTGTGTGTGTGTGTGGTGTGTGTGTGTTGTGTGTGTGCGTGTGTGTGTGTGTGTGTGTGCTGTGTGTGTGTGTGCGTGTGTGTGTGTGTGTGGTGCGTGTGCGTTGTGTTTGCGTGCGTGTGGCAGTATGTGGTGTGTGTAAGGGGGAGCAGGCATGTGAGTCATGTGTCTGTATGTGTGTGTGTGTGTGTGTGTGTGTGTGTGTGTGTGTGTGTGTGTGTGTGTGTGTGTGTGTGTGTGAGGGGGCAACCGGAGCGGGTCGTGTGTGTGTGTGTGTGTGTGTGTGTGTGTGTGTGTGTGTGTGTGTGTGTGTGTGTGTGTGTGTGTGTGTGTGTGTGTGTGTGTGTGTGTGTCGGCCCCCGCCTACATGCGCATGTGCATTAAGTAAAACCAATAGAAAATGTTTTTCTTTGCGTTATTTCTGCACACATAGCGATTTACGTCAAATCAATACGCGTTATTTGTTTGCCGTGCTGAGTAACAGCGTTTTGTGTAAACCCCATTCGCTCCCTTACCTGGATTTAAAGCTCTACCTAGAATTAAATGTCCTTTTTTTTTTGGGCCCACTGCGCAGCTATCGAAGCAGCCGGTTGGATATCCCCCTCTTGAATCAAACCAATCACAACCCATACAGTCCTAATGTGTTACTGAAACTCCGCCAAGCGATGTCCCGCTCAACGACAACAACGGTTGTTGTTCTATGGCTGTTGACTTAAAGGCTACGAGTGGAGGAGCTCCACACTCGATCTCGATTAAAGAGCTTCTGGCCATAAGTGGAGGCTAGCTAGCTGTAGCACACACAGCCGCTGTTAGCGAGATTAGTTGGGTGTCGACTCCTCCGCTTCGTCCCTCTGTCCTCAGGCTTGGCCTTTACTGTCAAACATCTGCCCCGCTTTGCAAGAGGAGGATCTCAACGTCTTAGATCTGTCAAACGCTGACCTGATTGATCGCAGCCATTTGGGGAAAGCAAGTAGGCTCATCAATCACTGATGATGAAAAAAACATGAGGCATCTCCATCTCATTTCCATAAATACCAACATACAAATTAACTCAAAACAAAATCGAAATCAGCATATTGTTTTCTCACAGTGTTGACCAATCCAAACTAGCCCAGGTAGGACCAAGGTGAGGCTAACTGCGTCCAGGTGTCCTGTCTCCCCGTCTTCATTCCTGGCCTCTGTTCCCCTCTGTGTTTGTGTATCCCCCTCTCTTCTCTGTGGCTGCCTTGGATATGTGCACAACAGCAGTTTTTTTGCATAACGGATGGAAACAAATCCTTCCCCGCAATCACTTTTACCTCTCCCTGATTTATGTGTGTGTACGTGTGTGGGGGGGGGTGCTTGTTTGTGTATTTGTGTGTGTTGTGTCTGTGTGTGTACATTTGTGCGTGCATAAATGTCTGCATCTGCGTGTGTGTGTGTTTGTATTTAACTGTGTGTGTGTCTATGTTTGTGTGTTTGTATGCGTGTGTGTGCAAATGCTTTACTGTATGTGTGGGCTTTTGAGCACCTATGCGGTGGTCGATCTGTGGGTATGTCTGTGTGTGTGTGTGTGTGTGTGTGTGTGTGTGTGTGTGTGTGTGTGTGTGTGTGTGTGTGTGTGTGTGTGTGTGTGTGTGTGTGTGTGTGTGTGTGTGTGTGTGTGTGTGTGTGGTCCTCCACAATTATAAAGTAGTTCTCTTTCCACAATGTGCGGTGAAAGAACAAAGACAGCACACACGCGCACGTCACAAAATACACGGTGAGCTTAACACAGTTTGACGTGTGGACGCCTGGAAGTTTTAAACAACACAGGCACACACGCGCACAAACAGCATCGGTTAAGGGATGGCGGTGAAGGGGAACAGAGTGTGTGTGTCTGAAACCGAGTCTTTTTCCTAAGCCCTTAGACTACGGCTGCTTTGATATTTTGAGTCAGCAGAATTGCCTCCACTGCTCGAAAAGGACAGTGGAAAGAATACTGCGTTTTGCACCCCCCACCATGATCCGTCTTCCCTTTCCACTACTTTCAGATGCAAATCAGTGTTGTATCTCAGTGAAAAAACAAATATGAATGGTAATCCTCCGGTTGATGAGTAGGGCGAAATTCACAAATAGCTCATTCTTATATCAGCATGTGAAGCGGTTAGGAATAATGCCGAAAGGTTGTGGGTTCGCCCCCTTATGTCCGCGGTCTGCTAATTTGCTAATTTGCTAACCCCTAATTTGCTCTTAAAGACATTTGGACAAAAGCGTAATGACTTAATACTAGACTATAACAGCACAGTTAAACCTCTCATAAGAAACCCTTGTTTATGAAATAGATTGCACCCAATGACATTCAGTGTGTTGCTATAGTACGTAGAGATGAACACTACATGGTATTTACAGCATTCAGATCACTAGGTTAACGCAGTTAAACATGTCTGTCATGTTTCACTGGTGTATTGCTTACTGAATACAAACATTTCTCCTTGGTGAATTCCTTTGTTCTCTCTCTCTCTCTCTCTCTCTCTCTCTCTCTCTCTCTCTCTCTCTCTCTCTCTCTCTCTCTCTCTCTCTCTCTCTCTCTCTCTCTCTCTCTCTCTCTCTCTCTCTCTCTCTCTCTCTCTCCTATCTCTCTCTCTCTATCTCTCTCTCTCTCTCTCTCTCTCTCTCTCTCTCTCTACCTATCTCTTGCTCTCCACCTCTCTCTCTACCCCTCTCTCCCTCTACTTCTCTCTCTCCCCCTCTCTTTTCCTCAAGGTTGCAGTCAGGGTAGTTATTACTGGGAGGTGGGCTGAATAACGCACGGCTGGCTGGGTTTTGGTGGATCCCACTGAGGCCGCGGCTCTCGAGCCAAGCCTGGCTTGAGCTCCTGCCATGTGGGTGTCTGTGTAGATTATAGTGCATATGGTGCATGCCTATAGGACACAGATCGGGCATGTGTTCCAACAGCCGTGGCCAAGAGGGGAGCGTGCCCACAACCAGACGACCACAGAGGGAAACCCACCCAGACACCTACGTTTACATTTGGGCTTGAAGCAAAAGAACTGACATGCACATGGAGATGGAGCGGTGGTGGTTTGCCACCCATGTCTATTTGACAGAGGACAGTATGCTATGTTGGCTGATAGGGTTTTGGGTAGCATCTCCTTCTGCATTAGCTGAGGTAAAGCATGTAATCATCATATTGTACATCATTTGGGAGGATGGAGATGAGACTGACGATGATGAGTCATTTCTTCTCCCAGGATGGAGGATTCTTGATGTACTTAAGTCCTCCTAAGGTTTTTTTTTAATGAACTGTGTCTGAGTGAACTAAAAGCATCTCCAGGATTGCTTCCCATTACTCCTACTTAAGTGTCTGCCTTTTCTGATTAGCTCTCCTGTGTTACATCATGTTGCTGAACGGCGTTGCCTGGCACCGTTCTTTGCCCCTCGGCTTTGTGAAGACGAGCAGAAAAGTTTGACTAATTGTCACTGTCATTCTTGCTGTGCTGCGTGGTCAGTCAGTGCCACTGTGGTTAGCACAGTGGTAAGCACAGTGGTTAATGTGGTGCCACCGTGGTTAGCATAGTGATTAGCAAAGTGGTTAGTGCAGTGCCACAGTGGTTAGCACAGTGGTTAGCATGGTGCCACAGTGGTTAGCGTGGTGCAACAGGGGTTAGCACATTGGTTAGCATGGTGCCACAGTGGTTAGCACAGTGGTTAGTGTGATGCCACAGTGGTTAGCACAGTGGTTAGCACAGTGGTTATCTTTGTGCTACAGCGGATAGCATGGTGCCACAGTGGTTAGTACAGTGGTTGGCGTGATACCAAAGTGGTTAGGACAGTGGTTAGCGTGACGGCACAGTGGTTAGCAAAGTGGTTAGCACAGTGGTTAACTATATGCCACAGTGGTTAGCACAGTGGTTAGCTTGTTGGCACAGTGGTTAGCGTGGTGGCACAGAGGTTAGCACAGCGGTTAGCTATGTGCCACAGTGGTTAGCACAGTGGTTAGAATGGTGGCACACTGGTTAGCACAGTAGTTAGCATGGTGCAACCGTGGTCAGCCCAGTGGTTAGCACAGAAAGTTTACATGCACAGCTTAATCAGATTAAGGCCAGTTCGATTATGCCCCTCAATCGTACAACTGCAATTGTCCGAGTATACATGGCGGTGAGAAAAACGATTCATTGCGAAGCATTTCCTTCCGCGGTACGATAGGTGGCGCTGTGCCCGTTTCAACTAGTGGTAATAGAGCCACCGCTTGACCTCTTTACGTCATTAGCAACAACAAACTCAGGCGGCCGCAGCGTTCGAGAAAGATGTTTTCAGTAGACAGTTGTCAGTTCACTTCGGGTCCATGTTATTTTTTCTTCGTCGTTCAATTGCTCCAGCCTCTTGGTCGTATGCGGACTCCTCCGGCGGCGGAGCAGCGTGAGGAGTCCAGCAGGAGGAGTCCACATACGACCGAGACGGAACAATGGAGCGTCGGAACAATGGAGCGTCGGAGAAATGGACCCGAAGTGAACTGACAGCTGTCCCGCATACGGCAACAATCCCTTTCTCCTCTATGTCGCGTTTGACTCTCTGAAGGACTTCAGAGAGTCAAAGCCAAAGTTCCTTTACCCCAATTCCTTCTCTACCATGGCTGAGATAACCCTCACTACGAGCCTTTACTTGTTGCTGAAGTACCAGAGAGTCTGAGAACCTGACGTAGTCTTTAAGATTCATAATATCAGAGAATATCCCCGTCAGTTCGGCAGCGGCGCAATGAATGAATAAAGACCGTAAAAAAACATTTATGTTGACAGATGTGCCCGAAGTTACTACTTTACAACCTTGTTGATGACCAACATTTAGAAAGGCATGTAGGTCTACTTTTAATTCAGCCTTGGGTGAAATCGAAGTGTTACACCTTTCCTGCTGTCGGCTCCCAGACCGTAGTCGAGGAGCACAGGAGAGACGTTCCCTCCAGGGCCGATGTTCTCTCGGGGGTAACACCCTTCACTTTGACCGGCAGTGGGTCTGCTTGAAGGTCGGAATGAAGCGGCCACCGATTATTGACAGGCTGGGTACTTTATTCGTAGTTCCACTACCTTAACAGTACACGTCGTTTGCACGGACACAACCGGACTTGTTCATTCACTAAACTGACTCGCGCAACCGCTCGATCTCCTCGCTCGTCCACTCACTTGCTGAAGTCACTCACACACACTTCCATTCTCGCGCACACACGTACGCTACTCTCGCAACAGAAGCATAGTTTGTACTGGATGCATGTTGATGATGATACACTTCTTATATGGGGTAACTAAATTTGCACGACACCGGCTTCCTCCATCGTCTTCGCCACCTTTTTAAATGAATTGCCGTCTCTTGTTTTCCGACGGCGACAACAACATGACTATAATCTCCTTATACTTCCGGATCACGGTCCCTGGGAAAAATCTGGAGCATGCGCAGAACGCAAAATCCGAATCCATGTGATCCGACCCGATACATGCACACTTAATTCGACTAACAATCGAATAATCTAGGTGTCTTAATTTGACTGAGTTACTCGATTAGATTCAATTATAGTGTGACCAAGGTGTATACATACATCTTAATAATACAATCATAGTTGGACTAACCCAATAATTCTATTTTCTTGAGGGTCATGTAAACGCACTGAGTGGTTAGCTTGGTGGCACAGAGGTTAGCATAGTGGTTAGCGTGGTGCAACCGTAGTTAGCCCAGTGGTTAGCACAGTGGTTAGCTTGGCGGCACAGAGAATAGCATAGTGGTTAGCGTGGTGCAACCGTGGTTAGCCCAGTGGTTAGCACAGCGGACCAATTGAAGGACGAAACACCTCCGGGACCGGACGAAATGGTCCGTATCCATACTTACTGTAGCGTGTGAATGGGGACCTTCCTGTGATGAGTCCTTGCATGTTCTCCCGTGTTCGTTTGGGTTTCCTCTGGGTGCCCTGATGTCCTACCATGCCAAAGGATTCAATAAATAAAGAAGGGAATAAAGTTCCCTACTTTACTCATGTATCCTCTGGTATCCTCGCACACACCAAAATATGAATAATAAAAATAATTTTCAGAACAGGCTTCCTGCAGAGATCCCATTCCGTCCTTCTTGTGTTTCAGTGACCATACAGTTTGGTTTGATGTCTTGTTCTGTTGTGTCTCCCCGACCAGGCGAGTTCATCAAGGCCCTGTACGAGTCAGATGAGAACTGTGAGGTGGATGCCTCTAAGTGTTCGTCCAGTGACCTGCCGGAGCACCAGAGCAACCTGAAGATGTGCTGCGAGCTGGCCTTCTGCAAGATCATCAACTCCTACTGGTACACACAAACACACACACCACACTGAGCTCGCCTTCTGCAAGATCATCAACTCCTACTGGTACACACACACACACACACGCACACACACACACACGCACACACACTGGCCTTCTGCAACACACACACACATACCTACTGGTACACGCACACACACACACACACACACACACACACACACACACACACACACACACACACACACACACACACACACACACACACGCACACACACTGGCCTTCTGCAACACACACACTCACATACCTACTGGTACACGCACACACACACACACACACACACACACACACACACACACACACACACACACACGCACACACACACTTCTGCACACACACACATACACATACCTTCTGGTAACACACACACACACCACTGCACCACACACACACACACACCACACACACACACACACACACACACACACACACACACACACACACACACACACTGAGCTGGCCTTCTGCAAGATCATCAACTTCTACTGGTACACGTACTCACTCACACACACACACACACACACACACACACACACACACACACACACACACACACACACACACACACACACACACACACACACACACACACACACACACACACACACACACACACACACACTGAGCTTGCCTTCTGCAAGATCATCAACTCAACACAACCCACAGAGATAGTGTTACAGCCAGAATGTTGGATAAGCTACCGGCAGCCGTCCTTCAGCAGGTTGGGCAACCCCTACCTCTTCATCAATGACATTGGCTAAAAGCATCTTATACAATTAAGAAGATGCGTTTAGTGAAGACTAATCCATCTTGGATGAATGTCCTGAATAAGATCCACTATTGATTATTTGGATACAATAATAAATCAATAGTAGAGATATCACTGATGCAGGTTATTGACCTCGACTTACTAACTCCGGAACGTTCCACAGCGTCTTCCCCCGGGAGCTGAAGGAGGTGTTTGCGTCGTGGCGACAGGAGTGCAGTAACCGGGGCCGACCCGACATCAGCGAGCGTCTGATCAGCGCCTCGCTGTTCCTGCGCTTCCTGTGTCCTGCCGTCATGTCCCCGTCGCTGTTCGACCTGATGCAGGAGTACCCCGACGACCGCACCGCACGCACACTAACACTCATCGCCAAAGTTACGCAGAACCTGGCCAACTTCACCAAGTGAGACGCCAAGCATTCTGTGGGGTGGAATGGGCCCGTTAGGGACATGAGTGGATCGTGCCAAAGAGACAAAACATGCTAGCTAGATCTGTGTAAGCTTGTTGGGGGTGGAAAGATTCTGAATTTTTTATTAAATTATTATAAATTTATTAAATTATTAAATTTTAGGTCATCATAAAACTGTCTTGTTTTTCGTTTTAGATCTATATAATATGGCTGTGGAAACTGCCAAACAAAATTTTAAGTTGGGTGGTGTCTTTAAGCCATTTTAAATCGAGTATATTAAGCTAATAATAGTAAATATAATTATTATTATGATAATATGTTTAATTTATAGTTTGAATTGTAAATATGTTAAGACACTACAAGACTTTTATGAAAAAATAAAATATGTAAAGAATGAGTAAAAAACCAAAAAAAAAAATCAATCAATCTTTTTAGCATCCCAACATTTCCGGAGCATTGTCCATGGTTTAGCTGCCTCTTAACGTTGGCTAACTCTCCCCGGCCCCAGGTTCGGCAGCAAGGAGGAGTATATGTCCTTCATGAACCAGTTCCTGGAGCACGAGTGGACCAACATGCAGCGCTTCCTGCTGGAGATCTCCAACCCGGAGACCATCTCCACCACGGCGGGCTTCGAGGGCTACATCGACCTGGGCCGCGAGTTGTCCACGCTGCACTCGCTGCTCTCCGAGGTGGTGGCCCAGACAGACCAGGTACACACCGCCGCCTGAGGATAGATACAGCCTGGAGCTGTTAGCAGTAGTGGGGCGGCAGTACCTAAGGATGTAGGGCAGGGTTGACTGGCAACCGGAAGGTTGCTAGTTCATTCCCCGGCTGCTCCTAGCTAAGTGTCGATGTGGCCCTGAGAAAGATGCCTCACCCTCACTGCTCCTGATGAGCTGGATGTCTCCCTGCGTCGTTGACTCAACCATTGGCCTGTGAATGAACAGTTGTTGGTCGCTTTGGAAAAAAGACAAAATTCCCCTAAATGTAATGTAAATGTAAGCAATATTCACAGATGGGTTCGCAGGAGCGCTGTTTTAGCCCCAGCTGGGAGGATTTGATGGTAATGACTAACTGATTTTAGTCGTTACGAGCCCAAAATAAAACCATCCGCTGATGTCATCACAAGTGGGAGTGTCCCACCGAGGGTTAGAACGGGGTGTGTACAGTATATTTATACCACCGAATAGGACTGTAGAGGTTTTAAATGTAGGGTTGTTTTTATTTTTGCCATGTCCCCAAAAGCAGGTGTTTCAAACAAAGGTATAATTAAATCATGCTTTAGGTGGATAAATGCACAAGCCGGAATTTCCCAGAGCCCTATCCTGACCTGAAGCCAGTCTGAGTTAACAAACTTAACGGTGAACGTTTAAACCGTGGCGGTACGTCAGACTCCAATCCAACGCTAGCCATTGCTCACAGTTGGCGAAATCACAGTTTACTGGGTATACCCATTGCATAAGCCACACTTTTAAATGACTATAGTACTGCTTGAAGCCCTCGAATAAAACACTATTCTACCTATAAATATGTCATTGAACTGAGAATGAGTAAGGTCTCTGTTGCAGCTATCATTTTCCAAACACTACCATTCATTTAACCCACAAAAAGGGGTCGCTAAATGTCCGTAGCTAGTTAGGTTAGTGTGTGTGTGTGTGTGTGTGTGTGTGTGTGTGTGTGTGTGTGTGTGTGTGTGTGTGTGTGTGTGTGTGTGTGTGTGTGTGTGTGTGTGTGTGTGTGTGTGTGTGTGTGTGTGTGTCTGTGTGTCTGTGTGTGTCTGCAAACTCCTACCTGTATTACTTTTCTATTAGACAGATCAATCCCCATCTCTTGTTTTATTTAAAGGGCAGTCAGTACACAGGAATCTAATTCAGATTATGCTAATCAAGCTCAAATGTAATATCTAATTTAAACTTGCCCCGTAACTTTATCGCTTGCCTATTGCACGCACGTACCTATCTGAAAGCGTTCTGTTTGTACAAACTTCAGTACGTATATATCATGGACCAAAAAACACGTCAAATCTGGAGAGTGGGGAGGCAGACTAGTTTCATTAGGGACATGATAAAAGGCAGAGTGCTAGGATGCATGACCCGCTGTGTGTGTGTAATAGTTGGTTCCCCCCCGTGCGTTCAGCCAGCTTCAAACCCAAGCCCCCCCACCGCCTCACTATTATTATTGAGCGCCCTGCTCTGATCAATACCTGTATCATTTCTGCATTACTTGATATGGTGCCCTTGGAGCGCGCCACTCTGAATGGCTGCCTGATTAGGGGGCATATCGACGGCTCGGTAAGGGCATCGCCTCCCTGCGTTAGCTATAGTGATGGAGGCGTCAGCGGTAATGGCTTGATAAACACCAGACTGTCTGTCTTCCTGCAGCGCTCTTACCGTCCCCTCTTCGCTGGCTGGCTCAGAGAACCTTTTCTCCCCCTTACTGATCATTTCCTGGGTTCACATGGGATCTTATCTTTGCGTTGCTGAACGTATGTGTCGTGCTGTCCATTCATTCATTTGACCTTCATTTAATGTAGAAACACATTGCAGAGGTGTCTCCAGATACAATGGTGATGAGTGACATGGTTTTGGTTTTCTTTCTATAAAGGTTTTTTTGTATTCTTGTGCACCCCCCCCCCCCCCCCTCGTTGCATCATATAACAAGACAAGGTCATTGATAAGGTCATGTAAGGTGTTGCCCTGCTACCTGACGTAAAGCAAGTCATGAAGTCATTCATAAGTGTTGATAGCTCCGACTGTAACACCCCCTCTAGCCCCCAGAGGCCACTAATGGAGAGACTCACATGGCGCAGCTTTAACCACTTCAACATTGTCTCTTCTTCAACATGTCTTTCCTCCATCCCGTGACAGACTGCGGCCGCCAAGCTGGGACCCCTGCCGCGGATCCTGCGGGAGGTGAGCGCGGCGGTGGCCAACCCGTCCTGCGTCATGACCGGCTCCGGCCCGGCCTCGGACCACGCCTCCTCCACCGCCGCCAACGCCTCGTCCTCCTGCTCCTCGCCATCGCCCCCCGGCGCCGGCTGCGGCATCTCCACCGGCCTGCAGAAGATGGTCATTGACAACGACCTCTCAGGGTAAGAACCGGGTTTAGACGGAGGATAGGATGAGGCTCGCCAGCAGAATTTTAAATAGAAACAGATAAAAATAGTAAAATGAGGAAATTATATAAATATCAATGATGGACTACCAAAACCCTTTTTGGCAGTCCAGGTAAGCTAATACATTATTGATATTGTGTCTCAAGGGGGGTTGTGCCTTTACTTTTAATACTCAATCACTTTTAAATGGCTATTCAGACGAAGCTTTCATCCAAGCAACCTTCCTGTGAATCACTTTATTTTTTTGTGTTTGTGTGGAACCCTCCCTACCAGCGCACCTCCTGGTAGTCAAAGCACAGCGAACCCTTTCAGCAGCCCGCCCCGCCAGAGGGCGTCGGCTCAGGTCTTCTTCTTCTTGAGGAGCCATGTTTGTAAAAAGCCAACACTGTCTCGCCGTACAGGCAGAAAAACACCGGCGTCGTGCTCAAGGGCTGACACACACGACGCACATTTAGAGAAGCACTAACGGACGCAGGCGCTCGGTGTGAATGGCAAAAGTTCCCCCCTATGATTTCACGTGTCATGTCAAAATCTTTGTGTGGTATTAAATGCGTTCCGTTCCCCGGTGGTTCTGTTTGATGGAACGTAGCACGGGGTGATTTCCCCATGCCGTGAGATTCCTTCACCCGTGGGGAAATGCTGTTGTTTCTGCACAGTGTCAATAGGTAACTGCCGGCAACAGGCTGGTGATTGTAAGTAAGCCTTACGGTTATTATAATATATGCAACGTACTCCTTTTGTCTTTGATTGCACAGGCTGTTTTGTGTGTGTGTGTGTGCATTTCATCTACATATTGTAATCAGCCCGTGTGTGTCTTGTGTGTGTACCGGAAACATGTAATTGAAATGAGCAGGAAATGATCAAGCAGTATTGAAATTGTATCGTTATTATACTTTTCTTATGATTCCCAATATACCAGTCACACTGAACTGATACCTCATGAGGAAAAAATGAATGAAAGAAAAAGAAAGAAACAGATTGAGTGACAAGGGCGTTGAAGGATACAAGGTTATTGGGCCTCTGTTTTTCTTTCTCTCTGTGGAGTGTTTCTGTGTGCCTGTGTCACACAAAACCCAGAGAATAAGGACATTCATCTGCAGTCCTTCAGAGTCAATACAATCCACTTCTGACGTCTGTGTCCTTGAGCAAGGCACACACAAACCCAGTGGTGGCCGGTCAGAGGCCAACAGTTTATAATGGGCTTGTCATCACAGGCAGAGATACTTCTCTCTCTCTCTCTCTCTCTCTCTCTCTCTCTCTCTCTCTCTCTCTCTCTCTCTCTCTCCTCTCCCCCTCTCTCTCTCTCTCTCTCTCTTCTCTCTCTCTCTCTCTCTCTCTCTCTCTCTCTCTCCCCCCCCCCCTCACTACTAGCTTCACCTCTGCTCGTTCGCCACCAGAACAGAAAGATGGAAATCTTGTTTACTTGCACTCCCACTTAAAGGTTCTCCCGGCAACGACCCCCCCCTCCATTACCATGCGCCCCTCCGCCCCCTCCACCCACGGGGTCTCAGAGACAGTGGGAGGTGTGGACAGAGAGACACACAGGCAGCAGAACCAACAGGTTAGCGTCAGGGAGGGAGTGCAGGGGAACATGAGCGGAGGTGTGGAACCAGGGTGTGATTCAACAGTTAGCGAACAGAGACCGCTGTTTAAAGGGACGTGACATCATCTGTACCTTATGTATCTACACCTCTCAGAAATTGCACTGATATCAGTTTCATTTGTGTTATTGGGTGCCAATAATTCCTTAGGATATGATGTTTAGGTATTCTATTTGTTGCCCTTAGTGTTGAGTATGGTGAGTCATTCATTTTTTTTCAATCGACTACTGAGTCATTTCCCCTGCCCCGTACTGAATAAGTGACTCCTCGTAACTTCAAAATAGAAACCAATATAAAAAGACATGAGCCCAGGCAGGTGCGCACTGAGAGAGTGGGAGTCTGCTGGTAAAACATCAACACTGTCCTGGCCGTGCTGGACCAGAGGCCGGCCTCATCATCCTCACACACAGACTGGGACGCATTTGGATTGGAAACGGAGGAGGTGGAGACGGAGGCGCAGGGAATCTGTATATTCAGCCTCCACCTCCTTGGAGTTCACTCTAGCACTGCCGCTGCTGCCCACTGGAGATGAGGTACATACTGAAGAAATGATTTGGAACCGCCTGTCTAGATCAACGCTCAACTGAAAGAGTCGGAAGGAGTGTTGCGGTCGTAAGGAAGATGGAATGGATGGATGGAGGGGGGAGGGGGGAAGGAGAGGAGGGGAGGGAGGAGGCATTGGAGGGAGGGAGGGAGGAGGGAAGGGAGGAAGAAGGGATGTAGGGAGAGAGGGAGAAATGGAGGGAGGGAGGGGGACAGGAAGGGAGTTAGGGAGGAAGCAATGGAGGGAGGAAGGGAGGAAGGGAGGAAGGGAGGGAGGGAGATAGGAAGGGAGGGAGGGAGGAAGGAGGTAGGAGGGGGTGTGTTTGTATGGAAGACTGGAGAGACAGGCTGAGCGAGGCCTGGCTGGGTTGCTTGAGTGATGGCGGTGATTAAGGAACACATCATGTCTGTCAAGGTAATTGTCTCCGGGCAATAATGGCTCCATATGGCAGCGAGTCGGGAGCGGCACAATGAAATGAGGGGGAAATGAAGGAGTGTACACGGACTCTCTTTCACTTTGCCTCACTGCCCTCGTCGCGAACTCTCCAGATCCCCTCCACAACACGGCTGCCGTTGATGAAATATCATCTTACCTTTACAAAGACGCTGCCTAGTGTTGGTGGGGTTACTGCCTGGGTCATGTTGTTCATCAACATGTTCATCACCATGTTGTCTAGATCCTCATCTGCTGGTCAATGATCCCTTGATGACTGTTACCTGTCTCAGATCCCTTTTTTGAGTGAATGAACAGCAAACACTGACTTGTCGGGAGCAGTTAGGGTGAGGGGTCTTGCTCACGGACAACCTCAACACTCTGCTAGGAGGAGCCGGGGATGGAACTAGCATTCTTCCCGGTTACCAGTCAACCCCTCTCTGTACCTACTGAGTCACTGCTGCCAACCACTCTGTGCTAGACGCCCAAACATCCCGTCCTGCGATTGAACGAAGGCCCTTCTGACCTCCCTGCTTTTATGTCTTTCCTCCAGGCTGGTGGACTTCACGCGGCTGCCCTCGCCCACGCCCGAGAACAAGGACCTGTTCTTCGTGACCCGGAGCTCGGGGGTGCAGCCCGCCCCGGCGCGCAGCTCCAGCTACTCCGAGTCCAACGAGCCGGAGCCGGGCCTGGCCAACGGCAGCAAGAGCCTCTCCATGCTGGACCTGCAGGACCCCCGCAGCATGGACCTGGCCCAGGGTGGCCCCTCCCCGTCGGACCTCAGCCCGGGCCCCTGTCTGGTGGAGGGCCCCCCGCCGGCCTCCTCCGTGGCCGTGTGGTCGGCCCGCGCCCCGCCGGGCGGAGGTGGCGGCGGCCCCGCCCTGCTCAGGAGGCCCGGGCAGACGGCGCCCGCCGCCTCGGGGTCGGACGGCACCCCGGGGAGGCCGCTGCCGCCGCACCTGCTGGCGCCGCTCTCCTTCCAGAACCCCGTGTACCAGATGGCGGCCGGCCTGGCGGTCTCGCCGCGCGGCCTCGGCGCCGACTCGGCTCCGAGTGCCACAGCTCCGTCAGTTCCCATAGCAACAACGAGGACGGGGGGAAGCTGAACTATCTGAACCACAGCGGAGGAGGAGGAGGAGGAGGAGGAGGAGGAAGCAGCGGGGACGAGATACATCCGGCGGCCGGGGGAGATCACGCGGCGGCAGCTCTCCCTGACGGACCCCCAGCCGCCCCCCGGCGTCCCGCGGCAGAACAGCGGCGGGCCGCAGCGCCGGATAGACCAGCCGCCGCCGCCGCAGCCCCAGGGGGTGACGCGCGGCCGCACGCCGCCCAACCTGCTGAGCGGCGGGCCCTACCCCCGGCCCGCCTCCGGCAGCGTGATGTCGTCCGCCTCGCCCGATTGGCCAGGCTGCGGGGTGCGGCTCCAGCACCAGACGTCCAAGGGGGAGAGTCCGGAGAGCAAGCACCGGGTGGGGCACAAGCAGGTAGGGTGCAGCCTGAACAGTGAGGGCGCAGCACACACTGGTAGGGTGTGGCGCGATTATGGAAAGGCGGAGAACCTAGCAGTAGTGTGCAGCCGAACCGAGCAGAGATATCCCAGGACCGTTTAGCGTTTTACAGACCACCGATTCCAACAGAGTCAACAGAGCAGACTCCAACAGTCGATATGTTAATGGAGGAAAAGCCTCTTTTAATCCGCTTGAGAAGGCCTGTTCTCATTTACAAACCTGTCTTAAAGTCTTAAACAAAGAGACACATTAAACATGAGACGACGAGATTGTGAAATATTAATTAAAAAACGATATTGTGTTTTTGCAGCATAGAAGAAGTAACTCTTACCAGACTGCCAGCACGCATGGATAGATTCTGTGAGGTTTCTGTTACAGCTATCATTTTCAAAGCACTAGCATTCATTTAACCCACAAAAAGGGGTCGCTAAATGTTCCTAGCTAGGTAGGTGTGGTGTGTTTGTGTGTGTGTGTGTGTGTGTGTGTGTGTGTGTGTGTGTGTGTGTGTGTGTGTGTGTGTGTGTGTGTGTGTGTGTGTGTGTGTGTGTGTGTGTGTGTGTGTGTGTGTGTGTGTGTGTGTGTGTGTGTGTGTGAGGGTGATGGTGTCTTAGAACATAGGCCTGGCTGCTTGCTTCACCCTAATGAATTACAGTCATTGTCTTTTTAATAATGGTAATCAGCATAAAAGCGGTTCATGGCTTCACCCTTTGGTTTACTGGGGGGAGTTAAATAGGCCAGTGATGACACTGGCATGGGCTAGATTAGCTCCTCATTAAAGTGCTAATGCAAGCTTTTTTGGCACACAAGATCTTTTTCCCCTCCAAATGAGCTACACCCTTAATGAACTTCACAAAGTTTAAATTATTGAAACTCTGGTAACCTCAATTAAAAATAACCCAAGTATTATTAGGAAAAAGGACATTATCTTGCAGCGAACCATTCCCAGAATCACGTCTCACCTATGGCGTCAGTTAATTTGTACATCACCTCGCTATTTCAGTTGGAAAACCTCCCGACTGAAGCAGTGCAGGAGGTTCCTGGGACTAGAAGTGAAACAGGAATCCAAGGCATACAAAGAAGATACTTATGCAGAAATAATATGAGAATACACACCCATTTCTTTTGCCCTTTGTCATTATACGCAAATCCAACAAAGTTGGAATATATGTTTATTTGTTCATCTCACATCCAAACAGAGCCAGCGTGACTTACTTCACAGCAGAACTCAAGTGTGTGTTCTCACATAACGCCTGCAACTGACGGACACAGCCGGGTGATGGGCTTCCCCTCTCATCCAGCTTCACCTGAAATACATCACGCTGCTTGATTGGGGAACGCTGATATACACTGTATATATAGAAATATATATCTATATATATATATCTCGGTCTATATTCTATATACTGTATACGTATATAGAATATATATATATATAATATATATATATCGGTCTAATGAGCAGACTATAGCAGACGTGTTGTAGACATGTGTCCTAAAGTTCATCACAGTGTTTTTCCCAGCATATTGTTTGCGTCGTCATGGCAGCATCCATGGCGACAGGCAACAAGCGGAGGGGTTTTGAACAGCGAACCATTGTGAGGGTGATTTAAAGGACAGCTGGCCTTGTTCAGAGCAGCAAGCGGGCCTCCTACGCAGTGGTTAGGAACGGGATTGAGACAGGTAATGGCGACAAAGCGGTCTGGAAAGTTCCGGTCTGCCAAACCAGACTTAAGATGAATATCTAAAGTCTGATGGCATACGAGTTCATATCTGGGTGAATGCAGGGTGCTTCTTTACTTTGCTTCTTATTTGTTTCGACCAATCGTGTTACTGGATGCTGGGATTTGTTAGCTCATATAATTACAATTAACGGCAAACACAAACTTGTTGTCTGTGGAAGAAAAGTGCATGGAGGATGGTTTGTAATCGACTCGATGAAGACTGAATCCCCTTCTGAAAGCTTCATCCACTCTTTGGTAGAATATCTCAGAAAGAAACAGGAAACAACCTCTAACTCCACCCCTTTCAGTTTCCCCTCACAGAGAAATTATCTGGAGAAATAAAACACAAAATACATCGTCTTTTAATGATCAGTTTGGATTTCATCCTTCACAAACTTCAGCTTTCCGACAGTCATCCTGAAGGGACAGGGCGGGGCCTTGGAACACTTGGCAGAGGCGGTGAAAAACAACCAATGCTTTTATCTATTGAACTACTGTTCACCTGTTTCAAGTCTCGCTATTAAATGTGTCTCACACACACACACACACACACACACACACACACACACACACACACACACACACACACACACACACACACACACACACACACACACACACACACACACAACACACAAACCTCACCGACATTAGAGGGATGCACAATAAGGATGACCAAATGCGTCTGATCACTTCTCACAACTGGTCTGGCCTGGTGCTTTGGACATGTTGTGTATCGTTGTGTACGTGTGATTGTGTGTGTGTGTGTGTGTGTGTGTGTGTGTGTGTGTGTGTGTGTGTGTGTGTGTGTGTGTGTGTGTGTGTGTGTGTGTGGTGTGTGTGTGTGTGTGTGTGTGTGTGTGTGTGTGTGCGTGTGTGTGCATGTGTGTGTGTGTGTATGATTTAAGCCAGGTGGTCTCACCCGGCTTGAGACCCAACCGTCTCACCAGCTCCACCTGCTCCTCAGGCCTCCCTCCCCGGGGTTGTTTTGGTTCACTCGCATGACCCCTCACCTCACCTCACCTCACCTCCCTCCCTCACCCCGCCTCCCCCCCGCTCATGTGCGTGTGTGTGTGTGTTGGTTCCCCCAGGCCCCCTCCCTGGTGAAGCCCAGTGCGCTGGACCGCACAGCCGCCTGGCTGTTGAATATGAATGTGCAGTATTTAGACCATGAGGGTCCGGAGCCGGAGCCCCCCAGACACAGAGAGGACCTGTCTCAGGTGGAGAAGGTAACCCCCACCCGGACCCCCCCCACCTCCTGTCCTGAATCACTTCCTCCCTTCCCCTCTCCCACCCTCCCTTACTCGCTCCCTCTCTCCTTCCCTTCCTCCCTCGGTTCCTTCCTCTCTTTTTCACTCCCCCCCCCCCCCTCTCGCCCTTCATCCCTCCCTCCCCACCCCCCTCCCTCCCTCCCTCCTCTCTCTCCCGCCCTCTGTTCCTCCCTCCCTTCCTTCCCAACCTGAAGCCTCAGCTCTCTCCGACACCAGCCCTCTGGACAGCCTCGGAAGAAACGCAACAAGTGCAGCGTCTCTTCCTCCCCCGACTCTTTTTGTCTTGCTCGCCCTTTGAGCGTCGTTCTTTTTCGGCACTGCGTGTCTAACCGCCCCCCCCCCCCCCCCCCAGCGTCTTAACCCCCCCCCCCCCACCCCCAAGCCTCTTTGACCTCCAGCGCCCCCTGCTGTGCCGGCCGCCCTGCTGTGTTGACGTCTGTTTGTTTCTCCTCCTGCTGGGAGCTTCCGGCTCCTTCCAATGCAATGAAGTCTGGAACGTTTCCGAGAGGCGGTACAGCCCTGGCTAGGGGGGGCGGGTGTGTGCGTGCGTGTGTGTATCCGCATCATCTAACCGCTGTTTGATTGAGAGAGGATGCGTCCTACTGGCCTGCTCCTGTTCTCTGTGTCTTCCTCTTCCTCGGCTCTCCCCGCCCGTGTGTGTCTCCCTGGCATCCTCACTGCTCACCGCTCTCCAGACCCCTAACGTCTGCCACGCGGCACCCCGCCATTGGGCATTCATGGAAAATGTCATTATCTATGTAAACACACACACACACACACACACACACACACACACACACACACACACACACACACACACACACACACACACACAAAGCGTGTGTGTTCAGTGCACAGAGGGAGACGTGAGGCGTCTACAGTATCATGACCTGGGGAGAGGGGGGAGAGGGGGGAGGATGGGGGAGAGGGGAGGATGGGGGAGGATGGGGGGGCCTCGATTGGGCTGTTGATTCTGACCTAGGGGAGTGGGGAAGGATTGGGATCGATTGGGCTGTTCAAGCAAGGTCACCCTCCCTGGCCAGGGGAGGTTTCCCTGGGTCTGGCCCAGGGGGGGCCCAAGGGGGGCCCCAGGGAGCCTGGGGTTGCAGTAAGCACAAGGAGACAAGGACACAAGGAGATAAGGAGGTGTGATTGATTATAACAACACACTAGGTTGAGCATGGATGGTGTTCATTGAACCCGGTTTAAATAACACACCATTCAGACGTTTGATTGTTGTTTAGGGTGTTGTGTTGTGTTGTATATCGCTGGACCTCAACCTTGTATATATATTTTTTTTTATGAAACAATAACGACATTTTCTTCCTCTGGTGGATGTTACAGCGACAGTAACCTTGAAATACCCCCGTATCGCCGGGTATTTGTACATACAGATATTACTTTTTTTTAAATCTAATCCTGGACGGTTTATGCCCTGCGGGCAACACTTTCTCTCCAAACCCTCTCTTGTCCTCAGGGGGGGGGGCACTGAGGGGTCAAGCAGAGCTTTTCCCCGACTTACGTCGCGGGGCCGGCTAGACGGCCCTGTTGTTGTCTGTCTCCTCCTCCGTCCTCCTCCTCTTCTTTGCTGGTCATCGCGCAGCAGGAAATGATCTGGGGCGGCTTAGAGGTCTTTGGCCCGCAGCCCAATGACTCGGATTAAAGGGCATGTCTGGAGGCAGGGGGACTTTAATGAAAGTCACACAAACGTATGAGCTAATGTAAGCTAAGCAAACCCTAACCGCGTTCGAGAGATGAGGAATTGATGGGCCGGGTTATGAGCGGACCACCGAGGAGACCGTGGAGGTGCTTAGGATGTGGTGATTAGGATGATCCATGGGACGGGACATTATTGATGTTATAATCTGTTGGCACAAGGATTTACTTTCCAATATCGCCCCCAAAAAGTGTATTTTATTTCCTAAGACAGAGGCGTAGTGGACTTAAAGGGCGCATTGTTATTTTGTTGCTTTAAAGTTTTTTTATAATCTTTTGTTTCTGGGCTTTTGTACCATTATGGCTGTAATAGACCAAAGTATATCGTCTTTTTTTAATGTTCTCTTTGTGCCTTTTAGACAAGAAAGTGGGTAAAAAAATGAGAAAATGTTAGGACAAAGGGGGGGTTAGAACCTCCTGTGGGAATCAAACTCCTCCACCGCCGGCATGTGGAGGTGTCAATATCATTCTGGTTACTAACGTCCGGCTTGGCTAACACCACCCCCCCTACCTCCTGGCTGGCTGGGGGGGAGGGGGGGTTGGGGGGGGGGCGCCCGTCCTGCCACCCCTCGCCCCCACCTCTAACCACTGTAACCATGGCGACGCTCTGACCGGCCCCTCGCTCTGGCTTCAGTACCAGCAGGAGATCGCGGTGCTGCAGGAGCGTCTGCGGGCGTCGGTGCAGAAGCTGGAGGAGTACGAGGCGCGTCTGAAGGGGCAGGACGAGCAGGCCCAGAAGGTGCTGATGGAGTACCAGGCCCGGCTGGAGGAGTCGGAGGAGCGGCTGCGGAGGCAGGAGGACGACAAGGACCTCCAGATGAAGGGCATCATCAGCCGGTGAGGGGGCGGGGTGGCGTTGGGTTCTTGTGTTGTAGTTGTCGTGGTGACACACTCTCCCCTCACCTCTTCAGGTTAATGTCTGTAGTTTAAACCCTGCTGTCCCCTCACCTCTTCAGGTTAATGTCTGTAGTTTAAACCCTGCTGTCCCCTCACCTCTTCAGGTTAATGTCTGTAGTTTAAACCCTGCTGTCCCCTCACCTCTTCAGGTTAACGTCTGTAGTTTAAACCCTGCTGTCCCCTCACCTCTTCAGGTTAACGTCTGTAGTTTAAACCCTGCTGTCCCCTCACCTCTTCAGGTTAATGTCTGTAGTTTATACCCTGCTGTTCCTCTTCAGGTTAATGTCTGTAGTTTAAACCCTGCTGTCCCCTCACCTCTTCAGGTTAACGTCTGTAGTTTAAACCCTGCTGTCCCCTCACCTCTTCAGGTTAACGTCTGTAGTTTAAACCCTGCTGTCCCCTCACCTCTTCAGGTTAACGTCTGTAGTTTAAACCCTGCTGTCCCCTCACCTCTTCAGGTTAACGTCTGTAGTTTAAACCCTTGCTGTCCCCTCACCTCTTCAGGTTAACGTCTGTAGTTTAAACCCTGCCTGTCCCTCACCTCTTCAGGTTAACGTCTGTAGTTTAAACCCCTGCTGTCCCCTCACCTCTTCAGGTTAACGTCTGTAGTTTTAAACCCTGCTGTCCCCTCACCTCTTCAGGTTTAACGTCTGTAGTTTAAACCCTGCTGTCCCCCTCACCTCTTCAGGTTAACGTCTGTAGTTTAAACCCTGCTGTCCCCTCACCTCTTCAGGTTAACGTCTGTAGTTTAAACCCTGCTGTCCCCTCACCTCTTCAGGTTAACGTCTGTAGTTTAAACCCTGCTGTCCCCTCTTCAGGTTAATGTCTGTAGTTTAAACCCTGCTATCCCCTCACCTCTTCAGGTTAATGTCTGTAGTTTAAACTCTGCTGTCCCCTCTTCAGGTTAATGTCTGTAGTTTAAACCCTGCTGTCCCCTCTCCTCTTCAGGTTAATGTCTGTGGAGGAGGAGCTGAAGAAGGACCACTCCGACATGCAGGCGGTCGTGGACTCCAAGCAGAAGATTATCGATGCCCAGGTCAGTCTCATGCTGTTGTTGGGAGATATATCACTGTTATTTTATGAACTGTGTTTTAGGCAGTTATTCATACACGTCTCATAGACAACTGCAAAAAACGGTGAATCACGCAAATTATTTTGAAACAACCTGATTCATTGAGGAAATCGTTTTGGATGCATTATTCATTCATCCATATGATAAAGTTAACTCACCATGGCATATGCTGTAGCAGGGATGTTTGCTAAGTGAGCTACCCAGGCAATCTGCTAGAACAGATACGGTTGCATAGCAGATGAATTAGCGGTGCTTGTTTGCAGTATATTTTTTACTTTTACTTTTGCCAGGAGGATGCATATTTCATAAGTACTACTTTCTCTCTGTGGTGGCTCTTCAGCTGATATCTCAGCTTGTGTTTCTAGGCTCGAGCTGTATTCTGCTACACGCACTCTAAGTAAATAAAGTGACAATTACGGCCCAAAAACAGCTTTCTCTCCAGTCGCTTTCCCTCCGAACCTGTCATGCAGCCATCCTTGTTCTCGCGCCTTATCCTCTTAACAGCTTGTGCAGCGCAGCCTCTATAATTTATCTTATTTTCTCATCATACATTAATGATGCCGATCCCGCTCCGTGGAAAAATAAAGTTTCATGGGGTTGCGTAACTCCATGAAAAGAGATGCAATCGTAGACTAGGGGGCTATCAGCGCTCTGGTCTGCTTGGACCCTGGGGCGGCCATCTTAAACCTCCTAGAAGTGATTCATTAATATGCCATCGGAGACGTCAATACATTCCTAACAGGCAGCGGATAAACAGGAGGCCCAATGTGCACCGGGCGAGTCTGTTTCTGCTTGTCACCATAACAGAGTTTTTGGTTGAAGGCATGGGTTTTTTTTTCTGACACACTAATTGCTTCGATGCTTGAATATTTATTCTCAGTGCGAATTTCACACCGTTTGAAAGCAAACCGATGTCTGGTGTCAATCAATTTCAGATGTGCATGGGGAAGTTTTGAGTGGATTAAGTGAATTAATTGAATGCAAAACATCTGGCCAAGATGCACTACAACTGGAAAACAACCTTTCAGAGGCTCTACAGGCAATGCAATCCATATGATCTATAATACTGACTATTTAGGATGTCAGTTATAAACGGCAAATTCTTATCATAGTTGATCCCCCTACTCATTATTTTTCGATGGGGTTTTGCTTTCATCCAAAGCGACTCACAACCATACATTCACACACCGACAGCGGAGCCAGCAACGCAGGGCGTGAGCCAGCTGGTCAGCTTCTGGTCACCAGTCAACCCGCTCTTCCTCCTGAGCTACTGTCGCCCCGACATGAACTCATTCCCTTTTGTGTCATTTTGTTGTTGCCTTGTGAACTCTGCTGATGACTGACACCTGGCGGTGGCGTGTCCCCGTGTCCCCGCAGGAGAAGCGCATCGCCTCGCTGGACGCGGCCAACACCCGGCTGATGAGCGCGCTCACGCAGCTCAAGGAGCGCTACAGCATGCAGACGCGCAACGGCATCTCACCCACCAACCCCACCAAGCTACAGATCACTGAAAACGGGGAGTTCAGGAACAGCAGCAACTGCTAGAGGGGGGCGCCATGACGGAGAGGATTGGGGGGTGTGCATGTGTCATGTGGGGGGGGGGGTAATGCGTATGTGCATGCGTGGACGCATGGTGGTTTGGAGAGACCGTGGTGGTGAGAGTGGTGGGCGCAGAGAAGGGTACAGGGATAAGTGTGTTGATGTGAAACGCACTTTGATGTGAAGTTGAAGACTTAAAGGATGGAGGACTTAGATTCTTTGCTCTTTAAGTCCGGGTGGATGACATGACTGAGACACACACAGACACACACACGGATGACTAGGACTAGCAGAAACCAATGATGGACAACCTGAATCACCAGAGGGCCTTCAGAGACGGGGAGCGGGTCAGAGGAGGCGGGGCTAATTCTTGCAACACAAACCAATAACAACTTTGAACAAAGTCTTCATCATCCGTTCAGCCTGGCGAGGCGGAGCTTCGGGGATGTTCAAAGACACCGGGGGGACATTCCAGGACCTTTTCCCCGAACCCTGGGACATAAAGAACCAAAACAAAACCACCCCGCCATATAATCATACACTGTTACCGTCGGCGACAGTTGCCCTAGCAACCGCCCAGCCCCTCCTCCTCCTCCTCTCTCTTCTCTCCTCCTCCTTTTATGACAGAGAATAAAAAACACACAAACACACAAAAAAAGAATGATATAGCACTATTGTTGTCCTGACAGGATTATTTTACAATGCTTTATTTTCCGCGCGTCATGCTCTTTTATTTAAAATGAAAAAGAAAGAACATCCAAATATGGGCTGGTAAGATATTTTTAAAGAGACGAGACACTTGTTATGAACCTTTTCCAGTGACGGGGT
The DNA here is from genome assembly GCA_900291075.1 of Melanogrammus aeglefinus. NCBI lineage: Eukaryota > Metazoa > Chordata > Actinopteri > Gadiformes > Gadidae > Melanogrammus > Melanogrammus aeglefinus. Next base: position 104,643 of record OLKM01001134.1, on the reverse strand, counting down.
GTGTTCCAAGGGGCCCTGCAGACTCCTCGCTCCCTCCCCTTAAGTAATGCACTTTGTGAGAGCTAGTGGTACAGTGGAACGCCTTAAGTAAAGAATACACCTTCTCTTCTCCCCTCCTTATCTCTTTACACCCTAGATCTCCCAGCCCTCCACCCCCGGCAGAAAAGGCACAAGTTAAACTGTGGATTTGTAGAAGATCCCCTTAAGTTTTACATCCCGGTGTATTCTAAAATGCTTGCGTTAAAAGGACTCTACCAATATACTCCTATCAATGAAGTTTAATATGGATGTATGCATTACTTGGGTTGGTTGCTGCAGAGTCTAGACTATATTTGATAATGTTAAATATGGAAGCAGGGTCTTAATTTACAGGCCGTGTTCAAGCTGAGAGAGTTATATCGTGGTCTGACTTAATGGTTGAGTTAGGTTTGCTTCAGGCCCCCAGGGAGACACTGCAGCGCAGTGTTCACCCTCTTTATCAAATTCATATTTCCATAAAAAAATACTTTTTGTTAAACAACGTAGCGCTTTTCTATTTTTTGTTGATTCATTATTTTAAAAACACCATCCAAACAGCTGTCCTGCCTTTAAGTCTACTTTAATATTTAAACATTGTACCACATCTTATTACATCTCATTAATATCTTAAAGCAGGGGTAGGCAACTTTGGAGAAACCAGACAAAGCTTGGTTTTGAAAGTATCAAACTGAAAGACTCCCTTCCATGCTCCCTCCAATCCACCAAAACACATGACTAGCACACTAGCTTTAGCCATAGGTCTGCCTAGCCTTGTGGAAGACTCCGGTCTTTCGCAGTGAGTGCAGTTAGAAGGGTAGACAGGTAAGCCATCAATTCATTTCATTCGGAATTAAATGATTGGACAGGTACAAATACTGGATTTATTTTTTGTCAGAGTATTCAGTACATCGAATCCTACACGTTTCGACAAATATGACAAAAAGTTTTTAATGTATATTGCCTACCCGAGATTTAATACGTCCCGAATTAATGTAATCTAATTAAGAAATATCTTAATTAAACACCTGTTGCACACCACTGCTATTGTTGACAGACTGATCAGACAGATCATTTTACAGTTGAAACATGCTATGTTTTAATATGAGTTTGAGATGTTGTCCATGTTATACGCTGTATGTCAATGATCTGTCTTTATAACATTATAGGATGTCAGCCATGTTTGTAGTCTCTTCACTCCGATAGCACAGGAAGCTACAGGGAGGGAGGAATTTTTCGACACATCTCTTTAAGACACATACACTTCGATACACTGGACTAGCTCATGAAGGTGATTCATTTTGTCAGTTATAATGAGGTATGCTGCGTCAAAAACTGTGACTCGGATCAAGCTAGGCGTCGACAACTTCCTGTGGTTCATTCTGCTCTTGCTCTCTCTTTCTCTCTCTCGCTTGCTCTCTTCTCTCTTCTGAATGTGAAGGCGTGAACTCACAGCTGGTCTTAACGAAGGCGTTGAATCCCATGTAAATGTCCCCTTTCTCTTGCAATCCGACTTCCATAGCGCCATGCCATGTTAGCGTCTATATATTGCATATTTTTCTATGTGTTATTTTGTACCGTTAAAGTAAACCAAACTCATAAACGATATGACGAGTGGGATGAGTTGGTACCGCAGTGTCATAATGTGGACTTTATTGACTTAACACAGAAAGGTGGTGTTGACGATGGTGAGAAGAGATGGCAGACTGCAGACCCTTACAGTGAATATATGATCATTAAAAGTGTATTAAAAAGGCTTGACAAGGCCTAAGGAAAGTGTAAATAAAATGTTCACAATATTTTTTACCTAATGTTAAAGAGAGATTTTTTTTTTAAATTGTTCCTTGTGTGCGAAACTCTGCTGTATCAGTATGACAAGGATATTGTAAATATTAAATAGCTGATACAGTTAGTTTTCAACAGTTTCCACTATTAACTAACTCTCCTTGCAATCGTTATTCATCCTGTTTCTATGAAATTGTAAAGAGTAATATCATTAGCAAAAAAATATATATTGGAGTACTGTTGACCTTTGACCTATGCCCTAATGGCCATCAGTCTATTGGCAATGTTCAGGCCAGTCAATATTCAAATCAATCAAGTGTGAAGCACAATCCTGTTTTTCACCTCGATAGTTCTCTGTCATTTCAGATAGCCTATAATAGCGTCCTTCATTTCAAACACACATCATAGGAGTAAGCAAATGTGCTAGGCTAATTTTATATCTTGAGATTTAAGATATTATGAAGTCAATACAGACGTTATCAGATGAATATGCACAGAATTGTTGTTGAGCTATGGTTTTGACTCATTGCTTTTCCTTGTTCTGCTAACTAGCCATTGATGTGAACTGTACAGTCATGAAAAAGCTAGATAACTTATACCGCGCTTGCCACTCGTGATATGTGGCACAAAGAGATAAAAAAAATACAAGTGTAATAACAGCTGTCAATATGTTTGGCTTTATATTTTATTTTCTAAGAGTTTCATTTTTTGGTTTGTTTAGCCCTTGGTCCCGACTCACTGTTTATTGAGTTCATAAAACAGAGCAGTATCAGACATATAGTGCAGCCTATTCAAAGAACAGATTCATAAGAATATAAAAAAAAATCTATATATAAATCTATATAAATGGAAAAAAAGGTGTTGTATGTTTTCTAATAAACTTGTAGAAAATACTTTTTTAAGTATAGGTTAAGTATTTACTCGACACCGCTTCCTTCGACGACAGTGACAAAACAATAATGTACAGAGAACTTGTGTTGATGGGGAAAAAAAATGTGGCTGTGCAATTTATGTACATTTGCAACTAGACCTATTAAAGTTTTATTTAGCTATTTTAAAATTCTGCTCCTGTGTTGTGCTTAAGCCAGTTCTGCTTGTTAATGTCACGCGTTCAGTCGAGGATCGTACCATTGACACCAGCTCGGCCTACATCCGAACTTTCCGGTCGATGTGAAATCGGAGCTCGATACGAGACCACTGAGAAGCCTCTCTATGTGGAACAACGGAAAACAGAGCATATGTTCAGAATGAGGCTGCAGGAAGAAGGGAAACTGACCCGTGGACGAGTATTGAGTGTTGCCAGTCTGTTGGTAAGCCTGACCTATATACTGTGTTTGCCCCCCTAGCAAGCTGAAGTGGTTGGTTCAGTGAAAACTGGACCATGTTTGCAATGCACTCTTATTATAGAGAACTAAATAGCCTAAATCCCTCTCACTCTGATGAACCAGCATGTGATCTATGTACTGTGGTCAATGGCGAGACACAAATGTCTTGGATCTTGTTTCAATCGTGCCATGAATTACACAATCAATGAATTGCACATTATGTATAGCATGAAAGTTTCTCGTAAAACTGTTGCAAGTATAAGATAGAAAATACGTAATTAGAAAGATTACAGACACAAAAGTGACTTCATAACTTTCTCTCTCCACAAACTACCCAGAGCCTCTGAAGTCATGCCTGAGATCTCTTCCTCGCTCTCTCTCTCTCTTTCTCTCGCTCTCTCTCTCTCTCACTATCTGCACATCCAAGCCACTATCTGCACGTTGGAAGCATCTGCCTGCGGGCATTCTCCCTCGTGAGATGAGCCAAATGGGAACAAGGTTATCTACTTATAATGGCAGTAGAATGAGTTTAAATGAACACCATCTACAGTGCAACAGTAGTCATTGTTCTGCAACAAAATTGCCAAATGTAGCACATCTAAGCCACTAAAATGTTTAACATTAGAAAGCACATAACCTTTAATAGTCTCATGGGGAATTTATGTGGAAGCAGTAGTAAATAGTGAATAAGCCTACATCATTTATATCGATTTTTACCTAGAATACTCATTAGAAGGCAATTAAAAATCAAAGAAACAAAGCATAGGGAAATGATTCACATATAAAAAAAATAAGTACTAGCAAGTAGGCATAGCAGCATTATTGTTTAGAAAGCATTATTAACAAAAAGTAAACTTCAATACGCCTACACTTTACAAATCATTGAATAAAACATTATATTCGTAATCCTTTGACTTATTATCAATTTCTTACTAATGGTTATTTATTTTGGAACAATGCCTTCGCAAATGATGAACCCACTTTTTACAACTCCTTTATAACTGCAGTTGTTCAAAGAGCTGCCGTCAGCTGAGTCCTCCCTAGAACCAGTCCATTGTGGACCTCTGGTGTGGACCATATGGATCTGCCTCAGACCCCAAGTCCTCCTCACCTGAACCATATGGATCTGCCTCAGACCCCCTCACCTGGATAGACCCCAGGCCCGATGGGCGCAACCCTCTCCTCAGATGGTGAGTCCAGACCCTTTGGAGTACTTCCCCCCCTTTGCTCTGTGGATTGCCGTTTTGGTTGGATTATTCAAATCACTCCACACTGGGGGTAGATACTTTGAAAATACAAATGGCTCAGTCGATACAAGTGGTGGAATGTGTCGGATGCTTCTGGAATACATTTCAGCGACCCACCCACACGGTCACATGTATGACGTCAGCCGTAAACTGTGTGGTACCATCGTAGCAATACCTGGCAATACCTGGGCTTCAAACGCTGCTCATAACACTAGTAATGGGTCTGCTACGTTTACATACCAGGCACAGGGTCCATGGTATTATCTGATACTTTTACATACCAGGGCACATGGTCCATGGGATATTTTCTGACACGTTTACATACCAGGGCACAGGATCCACGGGTATTATGTGCACTAGTTCAGTCTACCTTCCACTCCCTTCACACAGAAGAACAGAACGTTAGCTCAACTCTTAACTCTTTAAAAGCTCTTTGCCCTGGATTATTGGCCCCTAAGGTAAGGTGAGATCTACCTGTGCTGTATGTCTAACCTTACCAACTAAAGGAAGCCAGTTTTATATGTGCTTTAAACATAAGCATTAAGTATTTCCTGTATGTCCCAAGGGGAATTTAAAAAAACACAGGGGAAGCAAAATTTAAAGATGTCTGCTATCCATCATACATCAAGGTGGACACGGCCACTTATGTCACTGAAGCACACGAAAAAGCAGATTTTCAAACGGCTTGTAATGCCTAACCGCACTCACACCTGGTGCCATGATATCACCCCTTTAAATGAAGTACTTTGACTCCAAGGTTTTAAGAGACAGCTAGCAGGATTTGTGTGACTTAATTGTATCAGAAAGACTTATACATTAATGCATTCCCTAAAGATTCTTAGGGTTGCCAGGTTATTGTAACAAATGTTTTATAACTGCTGTGGGCCTCCAGTCCCTGTAGCAAGCTTGTAGAAAAATAAAGACACAGGTCATTTTTTTTAGTATTTGCCTTTTCATTGTTTATTATCACATTGAATCATTTTGAGCTAAACGGCTCACAGAGCTATAGACAGCGGAGCCACTGGCTTCATAGTCCTTCAACAAGCCTCCACAAATAAATAATTTCATACGCTCACGCATACAAATATACTCATTCACCCTTACATTCATATATGTGCAAAGAGTAAAAAAGGTACTGTGCAAATCTTCACCGGTGTACAGGGCATCAGTGCTCAGACCTGTGGGTGTTTGGTGAGCACGCCAGTGTTTGTACAGTAGTTTACCAGCACAGTGATGGTCGTCCCTGGAGAGGAGGACGTGGGAGTGGGGTCCCAGCGGAGTCAGAACATCAAACAGGCGTCTGGCCCTTCCTTCATGGAGTTAAGCTTTTTCTTTTGGTTTACTTTAATTAAAAGTATGTTAATTAAAAGGCATAACTGTTAAGAGTTGCTTAGCATAATGTCACATAAGTTTAGTGTCAAGTTGATTAATACTTTGGGTTGATGAATATTTATAAGATGTTCTTTGAAACTTTGATGCTACTGTGGTCAGGTCTTAATCCATCATTTATCAAAAATATGCATTTTGTTATGCAATTAAGCCTCCACCATCACTGGAGGAATCAGTAAATGCTATGAGAAACATTAGAATTTAAATCAAGTTAAAACCACACAAGTGGACGGAAACCTGAGGTTCAGGCAATGTTTTTGTAGATGTCGGATGGCATAAATAACTCCATTCGAGCCTCTAAACGTGTTTATGTATATCCCTTAGCAGGTTCCAATACTTCGATTATCGTCCGCAGAGGGTTCACCTCGGTGAGGCATCACAACACAATAGGTGTGTTTCAAACAGACCCGTGAGACAACCAAGGCCTCACGCACAACCAACCATTGGACACACAATGAAGGTAAAAGTAGAGAACAATGATACCAAAATCATCAGTAAAAACCTCCATCTCAAGTCAACGTATAAAGAGCCACGGTGACTTTAGGGTGGACCAGGCATGTCATTCAAGAGACACTTGTTCTCGACTGCGGGTATTCCAGCAGAAGGGCTGGATGTGTTGCATATTAGTATAAGCGACCGTTGGACTCCACAGGTGCAGATTATCGTCTCTGCCGTGGTGTCAGATACGTCTACGGACGTTAAGGCCCGAAGCAGGCCCTAGTGTGAGTAACACATCAGGTTGGACCTCATGACAGTCCTCGGGAGGTTTTGTTTATTTTTCTGCAGAAGCTAAAAGGCTGCCCGCTACAGGAACCGGACAGCAGGCCGCCCCGTTGGCCACAACGGACCAGGTCCTCCGGAGCAGCTGGGGTTTGTTTCCCCGACCCTTCTCTCAGGGGTGAGGAGGGTATCAGGGCGGGGGGGCGCGGGGAGACCCCTCAGTTCTCCAGGTTGGTCCTGAGCGGGCCGTGCCGGGACCTTTGCAGCCGCTGGTCGTGGCTGACGGCGCGGCGCGGGGCCGCAGGGGAGCATAGCGGCGGGGGATGGGTGGTGGAGGAGGACGACGACGACGAAGGGGAGAGCTTGGAGGCCTCGCGCGCCATGGCCCGGCCGCGGCTCAGCGAGCGCCGGTCCTCCAAGGAGACCGCCGCCACGGGGAGCGCGCTCAGCGGGCCCTCCAGGTGGGCCTCGCACACCTCCAGCAGGGACGCCACCTGTTCCCGCAGCAGGGCCGACTTGGACCTGCGCCCGGCCAGCTGGAAGAAGGCCTCCACGAACGCCTGCAGCCCCATGCCTGGGGAGACGGGGTGGGGGCGGAGAGGAGCGGGTGAATAGGCGTGGCTAGCCCTCCAAAGACAAACCGTTAGTAAATGGGAGTGGTTAGTGACTGTATGGGCGTGGTTAGTGATTATATGGGCGTGGTAAGCACACAAACTGTTTGTAAATAGGGGATTTCTGCACGTAGGGGCATGGTGCATTGTTGCATTGTAAACGGGGCGTGGTAGATGAGCATGGGAGACGGTAGGTTCACATGACGAGCACATGGGGGAGGTTCTTTTGGACTGTGTTTACCATGTGTGTGGGTGGGTGTTTGACCTGCTTCCCTGGAGTCCTGCGTGGAGGCGGCCCAGCGCCGCGTGATGTCGATGTATAGGATGTCCACCGACGCCATGGGCAGGTTGGAGTTGCTCAGTTTGCAGCACCTGCACACAGAGACATCAGACATTGAAACATGTTGTCATCTTTAGCGATGAACGCTGTTGTAGATAACATTTGAAAGTTGTATGGGGAGAGAATATTCCATAATATTTCTCCAAAATTGAGAAGTGTTGCTTTTCACATGACAGGGATTCCCTGAACCAATCAGGAAAGAGATGCCCTGATTGGTCACAAACTGTCCGGAAGTAGTCAGAAATCCAAAATGTTCTAATAGAGTCAGGCTCACATCAACCAGTACCAGATATGTTCACAGCGCAGTTAACTCACTGAAAGCTGAAGGATTGCGATTGCATTTCTAACAAATTACACAATTGTAGCTCTTAAATCTTACAGCACCTTTAAGGGCAATTACGTAAGGGATAATGTATAGAAGTCCGGTCATTATTGGGAAAATAAGGCCCGACAGGGCAAATAGAACACCGCCCGAAGCGGAGGTGTCAACCGTTTCAACGGCATTGAGAAGAGCCTTGTAATAAAACAGTATAATTGTGCAGTGTCCCTGTTTTAGAACAGCTTTCACCAATTAAACTTTATTTAACCAGGTTTGTCTTATTGAGATTAAGTATCTCTTTAACAAAAGAGACACATAAACAACTTAACAGGACACAGAATAGCCATAAGATCAGACAGAACAAGGCTAGGGTTTGCTTTGTTTTCACTCAGTTTGTACCGGTACAAATAAAGAGTTTGAGCTGATGGATTCAAAGATCGTGCCTAAGCAAGAAAAACTGCAAACAACGTTTAGATTTTTATTTACTCTTTCGCGTTTTTCCGCACCCTGGCTAGCTGCTAGCGAGCTCGCCGTTCAGTGTCCCCCAGTACCTGATGAAGGTGCGGAAGGCAGTGGGGCCCAGCCGCATGTTGCCCTTGATGCCCAGGAAGCGCAGGAAAAGCATGGCGATGCGGTCCACCAGGCACAGGTACTGGAACTGCTTGGTGTACTTGGGGTAGACCTGCTTCAGGCACAGCGTGGGCAGGCCGTCCCCCGGCTCCTCCTCCGGGGCCTTGTCCGGGGGGCCAGCCTTCAGCGTTATGACCGTGCCCTGTTGGGCCACGCCACCACCCCCTGCTGGAGGTGGGTGGCTGGGGGGGGCCGCAAATGGAAAAGAGAAAGAGAAAACAAGCGAAAGTACCGTTATTTGAAAGCGAATGGGATGATAATGGTGGTTAAAAGGGGACATAACACTTAGAAACTCAATGTACTTTTTACAACATTTCTAAGTACATTCCAAGCGGCTTTGTTGAACGAGTACATTATGTTTAACGTTGTTACGCGCCGTCTTAGGCACAAACTTATTTCCTGAAGTACCATCGGCTCCAGTTATTTTTCTGTATTCTTAATTGCCTTGTAATTATCTTTCCCAAACAGTGTTGCCTAAAAACGTTCGTCTGTGTGCTATAGCGTGAGAGGAGGTGGCGCTAGGCGGCCTGGAGGTAGGGACTCGTAATTAGGATCCGGGGAAACAAAGGGTGGAATCATTAGCTGTTGGCATGGCCCGCTGCTCAACTATGCCATCAGTGGTGCGCCGTGCCGGGGAGGGGTGAGATCAATTACCCCCACGGAGAGGAAGAGGAGGAAGAGGAGGAAGAGGAGGAGATGGTGGTTAATTCTATGGGTTTCTGCCTGCAAGGCCAAACCTGCAGCTTGGCTGCCTCAGCTGCGTGGTTCTCCTTAAACACAGAACCTCATTACGATGCTTGTCGATGTACCCAAATACAAGAATCGAAGACATTCCTAAAGGGGTGCGAATCATGAATAGGTAATATGAAGAACCTCCACCAACAGGTGATTTCACTTTAAGATCTACTGTTTTTGAACTAGGGTTCTCGAGAACTTCTGTGTGGACAGCTTTCCTGATTGAGTGGCTTATCGGCACAGCACAATCAAAGCCTCTAAAAGGTTCATATAGCAGGGCTTTATACAGCACGGCCGTATGAAGAGTATACAGCAAGGGCACAGACATGAGAGGGATTATTGGTGGTTTACCCTGATGGACAAGGAGCTCTAGTCATCTTTTGTAGTTCATTTCTGGGTGGGAATATAATGGAGAACGCAGGTGAGGGTCAGACGTGAGCAGGTAACGGGATGAGACAGCTGGAGCTAAACATTTCAGGTGGGATTAATTGTCTGACCTCCACGCCCACATTCTATCTCGCAACTCCTCAATTCAATTATTCCTACATTGGCTGATTCCAGCTTTTACTCAAACAACCATTTTTTGAGCTTGTATCCACTGAAGTGAACTACTATAAGGGAACTGGCATTTGATGTAGCACAGCGATCTTAAAAACATTCTCAGCAAATCACTTTGATTCAATATGTCCACGCTCATTATTCAGCAAAGAACATCGCTTAATGAACAATGAAAACATTCTGACAGAACCATTACTTATCTTCATTGGATTTGCAGCGACTTTGCAAGATAATCCACTAATTCCATGTGTGCATGTTTATTCTTGTCAGTAAGCACGTAAAATGACCTGCCACTAAGGTTTTGTTAAAGAGACAAATATTCAAAAAGCACACAAGACTGGCACACTTCACCATTCACCATCTAATCTAGTTTATCAGGAGCCAAGCCCCTGAGACATACACAATCAGACACCATACTACTCATTCAGTGGAGGTTTGAACAAACAACCATAGCTCTTTCATACACAGACTTCAATGGAGTAGGAGGAACCCACTGAGAGGCAGGCAGCTACAGGGAAAACCGTATCCAAGTGGTGTTTTAATGACACCTAGAGGTGAGATACGGTAATGCAGGAAGGGATTAACGTGGAACGGAAATGATGCATTGCAGTGCACTACCTACTCATAAATAAAAGTTATGTATTATTATTCATTTGATTCATGAATGTACTTTTCAGAAACTCCAGATCTGCATAAACCTGAAATCGATAATCTATATATTGTGTGGCCGTATATACAAATATCAACAAAGTTAATTAATTGAACAAATCAGATGAGGATTCACTCGTTCTTCTACAGACTGGGGATTTCCGCACACGTGCACACACACACACACACACACACACACACGCACACACAGACACATGCGGGCATTATCTCAACCTACATCTATTCATTCCCACAGCCTCCGACCCACGCAGGGGGAATATAAAATTATAGGAAAAACAAAAATGAAATCAATTAGCAAGTTCACCTGCCTCCAGGTGAGCTTTTCAAAGAGTTAAATCATGCTAAAAAGAATTCCTGTTGGAGCAGAAGAAAAATCAAAGAGTCTAGCAGCTGATTACTTCTTGATTCCCTAATTTACTCCAAGGCGCAGAGTCCCTCGTATGAACCGACAGAGAGAGCAACATAATCTCCAACATGATATAATAATCTAATATGATATAATGTGGTATAATCCTCAAGGATTACTCTTGAGGCCCAGCAGGAGTGTTGATAAGGGGATTATGAGGACTCGTGTGAATGTCTTAAAGCCTTGTTTCAGGCAGAGCTTTCAAAACAGGTGCGCAAACACGGGAACCAAATCCACCGGCACTGGAATATACGGTAATGGTTCCAAAAATTGTCAAAAACAATGTCATGTCCTCATTAAAAATAAAACACTTTTCCTAGTCACAGACGCTTTCCTTTTTCTCACACACACACACACACACACACACACACACACACACACACACACACACACACACACACACACACACACACACACACACACACACACACACACACACACACACACACACACACACACACACACATACACACACACACACACACACACACACACCTTTTAGGCATTTCGCTCATAAATGAGTAAGCAGCGTGAATGGCATCCGAGAGCCGCACTCAATGTTTAATGGGATCAATCAACCCCCACGCACGGGTCCTGGATCCCGCGCCCATTTAGCAAGGCAGCGACTCGTCAGGACCCACGACGTGGCAGTAACCCCTCAATGTTGAAAACAGCGAGAAATCAAAAGTAAATACTGTCACGCCTCATCACTCAGAGAAGAAAAGCAATTACAGCAGGATCAAGGAGAATATGGGTGCTGGGGAGCCCAGGACCGACACCGAGGGGGGTTCTTTAATGAAGTGTGGGGCCTAGCTGAAGCTGGTGTGCATCACCGAGGGGGGTTCTTTAATGAAGTGTGGGGCCTAGCTGAAGCTGGTGTGCATCACAAAGGGTGTGTTCTCCTCAGACATGAGTTGACTGTGACAACAACGTGCAGGTGCCTTTCAAATAAAGCCACAGCACAATGTCCCGTCGTCCTGCAATCTGGGGACATCCATGTCCTGTCAGACGGTTGCAACACACCACGGTAGTTTTCCTTTACGCTGAACAAGACAAGCTTGTAGGCAGAACTGATGAGACCTTGCTTTTAAAACCGCAGCTAGATCTTGCCTTCTGTTAACATCTCAGTGCGCTAGTGGCACCGTGTGTTCAGAGGGCAGGCGTGTGTGGATAGGACGGCTTTCAGAAAGATTTGAGTCTGTGACGCTGCAGGCTGAAAGGCAGGCTATCTTGTATCTGTGGATTTTAATAAGCAGATACATCTGTGCTGTCTGTTGTGACATCTTAACAACAATAACATTGTAAATTGTATGCTTGCTTGGCCATCTGCTGCTGGAGACGTTCGCAAGAGGCTGGATAGCACATGTGAACCCTCAAACTGAATTGCTGCTATCGCCTCCAAATGAGGAGACGTCGCATTCCCTTCAGCCAACGCTTACCCCAGCACCAGACGCTACATCGCAAACTTTTAACGGCTTATATAACAGTTCTAATTGCTCATACTTTTCAAAACTCCAGACGCCTATGAACCTGAAAGCGATAACGAAGGCGTCCATAAATCAAAACAACACAAGCTCACCAGCTCACGATACACATGTCTGTGCAATCACCGTGAAGGCCAGTTAATCACTGAGACTGACCACAGCCCATTATTCTGAAACTCAGAATCCATGGAGGCAGACTTTACATACGCAGGTAATAATAATAATAATAATCCCCCCGGACATTGGACAAGTCATTCACAATGAATAATGATTTCAGGTAATATACGAGGGATTATGTCTAGACATTAATATGAGGAGAGGGATGTAGAGTTATTATCCCAAAGGAATTTCCGCTCACTGGCAAAAACAGATCCCAAACAAGATGGAGCAAGGGTAGAGAGAGAGATGCAGAGAGAAATGCAGAGAGAGATGCAGAGAGAGAGAGAGAGAGAGAGATGCAGAGAGAGAGAGAGAGAGAGAGAGTGCAGAGAGAGAGAGAGAGAGAGAGAGAAGAGAGAGAGAGAGAGAGAGAGAGAGAGAGAGAGAGAGAGAGAGAGAGAGAGAGAGAGAGAGAGAGAGAGAGAGAGAGAGAGAGAGAGAGAGAGAGAGAGAGAGAGAGGAGAGAGAGAGAGAGAGAGAGAGGAGAGAGAGAGAGAGAGAGAGAGAGAGAGAGAGAGAGAGAGGGAGAGATGCAGAGAGAGAGAGACAGAGGTGACTTTCAAGAGGGATAGCTTGCCGACATACTGAAAAGTCTATCACACAATGGTAATTAAAAAGAACATAGAAAGTAAAGCTGAAGGAAAATAACAGCTGCTGTATTGTTGGTGTGAGGGGCATCTTAGTGGGCCGGTAAACCTGTGAGCGTGGGCAAACCCGGCAGAACAGTGTGCGTTTTAATCACAGCTGAGCTATAATTACATTCAAATCAACACCATTATGAGCTGGTGTTGCTCGATTCTTGAGTCAAGGCATGCTAATGGTAAAGTAAAAATATAAGGATAAAGACACACACTTCATGTGTGTTTTTAAAGATAGACAGACAGACAGACAGACAGACAGACAGACAGACAGACAGACAGACAGACAGACAGACAGACAGACAGACAGACAGACAGACAGACAGACAGACAGACAGACAGACAGACAGACAGACAGACAGACAGAGAGAGAGAGAGAGAGAGAGAGAGAGAGAGAGAGAGAGAGAGAGAGAGAGAGAGAGAGAGAGAGAGAGAGAGAGAGAGAGAGAGAGAGAGATAGATAGATAGATAGATAGATAGATAGATAGATAGATAGATAGATAGATAGATAGATCCTTTAATAATCCTTTACAGGAAATTACAGTGTCACAACAGCGTATGGACAGACATAACAAAAACACATTCCCTCATATAGCTAAAATACTTAAATACTTAAACAATAAATACATATAAGTGGAAAGTTACTTTGGTGCATTATATAAACACTATGCCTGTGTGTGTGCGTGTGCACGTGCGTGCAGAGGTGTGTGTGTTTGTTTGTGTGTGTGCGTACGTATGTATGTATGTATGTATGTATGTATGTATGTATGTATGTATGTATGTATGTATGTATGTATGTATGTATGTATGTATGTATGTATGTATGTATGTATGTATGTATGTATGTATGTATGTATGTATGTATGTATGTATGTATGTATGTATGTATGTATGTATGTATGTATGTAAAACCACACAGTACGGATGCAATACAGCGCAACCCCTGACCTTACCCGTGTTTGTTTAGGCCAGGGTCCATCAGCCTCAGCGTGTCCCTGATCACACACACTTTGACGTCTTCGTCCACCGGACTGGAAACATACTCAAACACCCCTGGGGCAACCTATAACCAACCACACACACACACACACACCACACACACACACACACACACACACACACACACACACACACACACACACACACACACACACACACACACACACACACACACACACACACACACACACACACACACGGCATGAGGATGGTCGTTACGTTCAGTGCTAAGATAATAAAATGAGAGTGAACTGATGAGCCAGAATGCCTTCACCTCCTGTTCGTGCTCTATCCTCATGCTGGGGTTGGAGTTGACCTCCAGCAGAACCGGCTTGAGGTTCTTGGTCAGCAGAATGTCAAACCCCAATATCTAAGACACAGACAGGACATGCAAGCTTAGCTCTCAGAACGTCTCGGCCTGTCCTGCAACAAGCATATAGAGGTTACTTTTCGTGTTCCTTCTTACTAGAAAGGGACGTGCGGAGAACATTCGCTTATCCACTATATGCTGTAAAAGTACATACCTAGTACATCGTAGTAAGATGGTGTAAGAGCAAGAAAAAAAATGAATTGCCATATAAGTACATTCTGTTCCTTCTTACTAGAAAGGGACGTGCGGAGAACATTCGCTTATCCACTATATGCTGTAAAAGTACATACCTAGTACATCGTAGTAAGATGGTGTAAGAGCAAGAAAAAAAATGAATTGCCAATCATATGTCTAGATTTTTTACCAAACAAACATACTGAACATACAGGACAGCAAGACAAAGACAAACTCAAACTAACTCAGACAAAGACATACACAAAGTCACACACAAGGAAAATCAAATTAAATACTATTTGGTTGTTTCACAGCACACACTTATAGGGGCTGCGGTGTCATCAGTTGGAAATATCAACGCCATCCGTCAGCTGTTAGTGAGTGAGAGCTGTTAGTGAGTGAGAGCTGTTAGTGAGTGAGAGCTGTTAGTGAGTGAGAGCTGTTAGTGAGTGAGAGCTGTTAGTGAGTGAGAGCTGTTAGTGAGTGAGAGCTGTTAGTGAGTGAGAGCTGTTAGTGAGTGAGAGCTGTTAGTGAGTGAGAGCTGTTAGTGAGTGAGAGCTGTTAGTGATTTAGAACTGTTAGTGAGTGAGAGCTGTTAGTGAGTGAGAGCTGTTAGTGAGTGAGAGCTGTTAGTGAGTGAGAGCTGTTAGTGAGTGAGAGCTGTTAGTGAGTGAGAGCTGTTAGTGAGTGAGAGCTGTTAGTGAGTGAGAGCTGTTAGATGCGCTGTGAGAAGATCCACTTTGAGTTGCCTGCCTGTGAGCCAATTTCACAGATTTCTGACGGTTGCTGGCTGATTAAAGACCAATCTCCTCTGTGATGGGTTCAGGGGAATACATCGTGTCTGTCAATCACAGGTGTGTGAAATGCAACACTTTTCACCAGCGAGAGAAGGGGAGGGAGGAAGGAAGGGAGGGAGGGAGAGAGGGCGAAGGGAGGGAGCTGAGCAAGAGGGAACTTTTGGTTGTTTTTGTTTCCAATTCATTTTTATGTGCCATTTCTGCATGAGGGGCTGGTTTAACACCTCAGACCTGGACTCCCCACCTGGAAGCAGGTGGGTCCGGGCTTGCCGGGCGGGATGTCTGCCTGGTAGTGGACCTTGAGCTCCGGCACCAGGGCGATCACCGTCTTGATGACCAGCGAGATGACGTCAGACCACACCTTCTTGATGTCCACGCCCTTGGAGGCCAGGCGGTAGAGCACGCTGGAGAAGGTGCGTTTGCTGCCCGTGCTCTGGCTGTCCGAGTGAACAAAGTTGTCGCTCTGCACGTTCAGGGAGTAGTTGGTGAGGTGCATGAACACGTGGCTCAGGTTCTTCTGGTTGGGCTCCTGTGGAGGGGACACATGAACACTTAAGAGACGACCAACTCCCATTTCCCTTCAGCCGTGGGTCCAGGATTTGCCTTTTCCTAATTCCTAATCCTATTTTCACACATCACGCGTATAAAGCGGTACTTTTTATCTTCAAATGAGTTTCGAATGAGGTGAAAATCATGTGATTATTGATGCGTTTGCACTGATAAACATTGAGGAAAAATAAATATTCATCAGACATGAATGAACGAAGGAATGACGTTATCATCTGTCCAGGATAACCAAACGATCCCAGATTGAATTGTGCTCCATGGTGTTCTCATGGAAGCGGCTTCTATTTTTGTAATCCTGTTATTTCCTGTGAATCACGTCCTGCCGTCCGCGCTGTGTGCCTGTGAGCGGGTCAACGTCGTACCTGGTAGGGCTCGTGTGCAGAAGGGGACCAGCGTCGTACCTGGTAGGGCTCGGTGCAGAAGGGGACCAGCGTCGTACCTGGTAGGGCTCGGTGCAGAAGCGGGTCAGGCCCTCCTTGGCGATGTAGATCTGTAGCGGCTCCAGGGCCTTCACCAGCACGTACAGCCGGATGTCGAACTTGAGCTTGTCGATGAGCAGGGGCCTCTGGACGTACTCCTGCACCACCGCCTGCCTGGCCTGGGAGCCCGCCGCCAGCCGCACCTCGCTGGCCTCGCGGATCAGGTAGATGCCCTCGCCCTGGGAGCCGCTGTCCGGCTTCACGATGAAGGTGCGGTGGGCCGCCGCGTCGCTGTCCTTCAGCCCGCGGATCTGGGGGAGGGGAGAGGTGAACCCCCGATTAATGGAGGTGGATGATGTGATGGAAGTTGACGTGAAAAATATGCTATTGTTGGAAAGAAATGGTTGGGAATATTAAAAAAATACTGAAAATAATTAAGGAACATGCAAAAGTTAAAAAATCTGTATAGCTAAAATAATAAACTATAAGCTTTGATCAAGCACTGATGTTTAGCACACATAACTAATATAAAGAAATGCAAAAAACATATACATAACATGTATTTCATACAGCCATCCACATTGCCTTAGAGGCCTCAGAGATAAAAGCCTGCCTTTCAATTCAAGTATTTTTTACATTCAATCAAACCCTCATCTACTCCATTCAATTCCTCATTAACTCTGATAGTGCGAGACATTAACTTCAAGGGGAAAAGGGTTGTTGTCTACTAAGGTTAATATGCAACTTGTATTCTAGAAAGCCTTCAGTATGCAAAAGATGGGACAAATTAGTGTCTCAGGGTGCAGGATTGAAAAGAGGATGAAGGCGGCTGGGTGGTTAGAACCCTGGCTCAACATGTGGACAATGGCTACAATTCCCATCACCTCTCTCAGAGCACTTTACTGTCCTTCTTCATTCTAATGTCCATTAAAAGCTAAATAAGTAACCCAAAAATAAAGATATATAATAACACTGGATGCCCATGTTTAAAGGGAAGAATGTAGGATTTCGACAAGCAAATATTGCTTCAAAATGGCATTATATGAAGAGGTTTTAATTTAACTTTGAAAATTAGTCCTTTTCAAGAATCTGTGTGGCATCCCAGGTCAAATATAATGGAGATCAGCCCACAGGACGTTTCTCTTTCTAAACTCTGAGCTCGCACTGCAGTGCTCTGAATGAGTGAGCTCAAGCAGGCTGCAGTTCACTCACCGGCCAAAGCGGGTCAGTAACGAGAAGGTATTTCATGATTCTAACGCCTAGTACCTTTAATCAATAAAGTAAAAACAACAGTCCGACACGCAGTCCTTACTCAACAGAAATGAGTATGTCCTTGGGTTAATCCGAGGAGGAAGGGCCTCGTGGAGTTCGGCACAAGCCTCGTGAGCCATTTACTTGCACGAGATGACCTACAGGTTTAAGGCCATGAGAATCTTCCATACGTGGCTTCTATAGGCCGACCTTTCCACTTTCTGCCTACCCAAGCTGTTTATGTATTAAGTGCTATCCCTTGCCAGACAATCCAGCTCTATAAGAGACCTGAAACCCTATGAGATGCGAAGGGATGACTAAGCTTTTGTTTCTGGTTTCACTGGCACGGTTCTCCTGACTGCTGCGTTGTATCCGGGCAGTGTATACGTCAATCAGCATTAACAGCTGCTCTGTACATCTAACCTGCTTACCCTGAACCCAACGTTGTGGCTAGGTGTTGGGATACAACAGGCAGCCTCTGCAGCGCTGCAGGCTTAGAGACCATGGTTTGAGATGTATCAAGTGATGTACGCATCAACACCACACCAATGTCTAATGTGGACACCATAATAACAACCATAATGAATAAAAATGTGCTTAAACTGCAAAGTAGAAGTCAGGGTTGTGGGTTGCGTGTTTGACTCCCAGCATAAACTGTGTGGCTTCGACCTCCAACATCTGCCCCCCACCTGCAGACATCCTGCAGATGCCTGACTCCTACCCCTTCGTTAGCATTTGCTTCATGAAAACATTCAGTATTAACTGAATGTTTGCTTCCTAGTGAAGGATTGAAGCATCACCGAGTCCGGCCAAAATTATCTATCCAAATAACCAGGCGTTGTTTTTGTATTCAGTGTGTATAATTATAACATTATAGTGAGCTTTGCAGCGATATATTGAAGTTCTATTTTTTTTTTTCCCCTCACGAAAGCAGTGTTTCGCTATAAAAGGGCTCTTCAACATCAGCGGGTCCGCTGAACCAGTAATTGGGTCTAAAATTAGCCACTGGTTGACATCAAGAGGCTGTTTTGGCCCTCTGTCATGTCAGAGGGAGAGAGGAGCTTACACTCAAACAGGAAAGGCCTCTAGCGCGACCATATATGGAGCAGTTCCCGCTACTCTGTTGGAGGACAAAGCGGCGGAGGCTCACATGAGAGGAACAGGCTGAGAATATAAGGAAAGACTGTCGTTTTGAAGAGCGAGATGTTGTAGATCACACGACAGGGCTCCACCTGTACACTGACCAGATAAGTAATAGCAGTAGTAAGTTATAGTCGTAAAAAAAGGTATTGAATGTGACAATTCTCTATCACTGAAGTACAATTCCCTATTGCTCACTTAAATATGGCAATCAGTAACTTATGTTTCCAACCATTTAGAATTTCATAAGCACATATAGATAATAAGGCTAGTACCTAGATGGTTTAGACGAGTTTTAATCATGATGCCCTATGGAGACGAGAATAGGGCAGTTCCCACATTCGAACATCAATCCCCGGTTGAAAAGCACACACACGCATGGAAATCCATTATGCTGCACCACAGGTCAATTTAAATCCCCCATAGTACAAAATGGCAGGGACATGGCGGGGTCTGCCTGTATAGGCCCATTGTGGTTCTGGCTGGGTCCGGGTTTGGTTTGCGAGCGCTTGCCCACCTGAGCAGAGAACTGCTGGTACTCGTCAGGAAGGATCCAGGAGCGGGGGTAGAAGTTGTACTCCTCAGGAAACAGTTCGTGCATGGTGCGCAGTGCCCTGCTCAGATTTATCTTCTTCAGCATCTCTATCATCCCTGCAGGACAACAGGTAGAGTATGGCATCGCACTTAAAGGGTCGCTCACCGATTGAACACACTGCCGTTTGGAGAAGTAGGAAAGAGTTTTTAAATCGATAAACTGCTCCGCTACTTTTACCTTTTTAGTCAAAGGAATGTCACTTATCGCTAGTTTTATGTTTCCATTATTTGCAATATCATCCAACTAATCTTAACGTCACTCCTCATTCAGGTGGAAACAAGCCTAAACAACATTTAAACCAAGTCATCGTTTTAGTTTTATGTAGAAACTGACATGACTCTTACCTGGAAACTTGTTGACCTGTCCGGACACGATGTGGTCGTTGTCGTGGAAGGACGTCCCATGCCAGTAGATATCACAGGCGGCCCGGCGGCCCAGGGGAAACTGCCCAGAGAGGGAGAGATGAGTCGGATCAGTTCTCACAACTCCAATCAACGGTAGTGTTCCTCTGCTTCAAATCATCTATCATCATAACCCATCTTTATGCTGATCTGAAATAATGCTCACATTTCAACTGAAACTGAGAGAAAGAAAAAAGGTAATTTGTTGGTTTGCTGATGACAAAACATGACATGCTGCAAGTGGACATCGATAGGTTTGTTGAACGATAAAGCTAGGTACAAAAAAATATATAACATAATAATAACAAATGTAAATTTGAGTTGAAATTATTATGGAAATTATAATCAAAAATATGAATCATTCTAGAGTGTTTGTCCTTTTACTGTTCCCAATGCATCAGTAATCCTACTTGCGAGAAATCAGGCAGTGAGTGTTTTTCCAATAATGAGCCATGAAGTGTAGGAAGAAGAAGATGTAGTGGTATTGTTAAAGGATTAGCAAGCACTGCATGCTGCCGCCATTAGCAACCTGAATGCGAGGGAAAATCCATTGTGTGTCTACGGTTTACCAAAGGTAATAAAGGGCAATGCTTGAAAACAACAAATTACACAAAATATGTTTTCTAGCATTTTATTTTTTACTTTACTTTAATGCCAAAGACAGAACAGAACAACAAGTATACAAACCGCATTGTGCCTTTTAGAAATATGTTTGATAGATGCATTTCAAAATAGTATTTAGCATTGTGTAGCGTCTTCTCCTAGATTTCTTTGTTCTATATGGGGAATGGGTTAACCTAATTGTAAGTGCTTGGCACTTGTTCCTATGAATATCTTTACTGTACCGCGACAGCGATATATTGTTGTTTCTCTTTCTTTTGACAAATGTACTTATTGTAATTTGCTTTGGATAAAAGCGACTGATAAATGCCCTAATTTAAATGTAATGACAATGCTTTGCAAACTCAAAACAACTTTGTTTCCTCTTAACATTTGAACTGCCACCTTTGTCGATTGAATAAGATACCTTTGTAGCCAACAGAAGAGGCTATGCTCTTATGAAACACAACCCAAGAGTATTGCAACATATCAAATGAAATCCTGCAATATCATGTTCCCCACAATCTGAAACCAAAGGTGTCCTTTTTGAAAGCCAAATTTTGAAAATGGTGGAACACCATATTATGAACGACTAACTTAATAAGAAAACTAAGGGTAGCAGGCTCAGATTGCACTGTCGTGTTAACATTTGAGTAAAGATTGTAACATTTATGTTTTTGTCAGTAATCATACACTTTCAAGTATAGCTCTCTAAGCGACGCCTACCAGTAGGCTGCTACAGGGTTTTAACCCTATAGACTTTTCGTCAGAGTCCAACACCTCAGCCGTTCATTCAGCCTCCATTCATTAATGTGAGCCAGTGTAAAGGGGAAACCCTGACATAGAGCCAAGACGGCTATGAATACCACTCCCAGGAGGCCACGTACAACTAATCTGATGAGGGATGTAGGTCAAATTAATTTGGTACCATCCAGAGATAGGAGCACCCCTCCCAAATGTATACAAAGGCCCCACTGAATGGCAACCCCACATATGGTACAATCAATAAATACCTTGTTTTGATCGGATGAACCGTGCATAATTGACCTGACTTTTATTGCATGAAACTAGTTTTCTTTTTTGTTTCATCCATTTGAAAATAAAAGTTAAACAGACAAATGAGCTCTTTAAGACACATTGGCTGTCATGAAAGACATTCTCAAAATAAGGTGTTCCTGACTCCACTCATGGAGGTTAAACTACCCAAAGATATGTTGCATTCAAATACCAAGGCCTATTGGTCACTGGTTAATGTACGTGTGACTTGTTTCTCTAATGCTCTAAAGAAGACTATAAGTCTATTGGATTAGAAGGGTTTACATCATTTAACCACGGATACCATATGCTGCCCAACAGTTGGCATCAGCCATTGCACACGCACGGCTAAAGTTAATGTGAAAAAGCTTTCACGTTATCATATGTGATATATGTATTTTGTAAGCCATTTGAGACTGTAACTGTGTGATTGAGGGCTGTGCAAATCGAATTGAATTAATTTGCACATGAAAACAAAGTATGTGTGACAATTGCATCTTCATCCTCTTCGCCCTTCAAAACACACATTTATATTAAACTTGGCCAACAACATATTACAGCACCTGCAGAGAGCATTGTTGTCTGTGTAGATTAGAACAATAGCAAGATTCTCTATGAGTACCTAAGAACTAATTGGAGTTTCAAAATGACAAGCTCGGCCATTAGGCCGAGCTTGTCATTTATCCTCTCACGGCTGAGAGGATAATCTGCAAGTTTGACATCGGATCAGTCCAACTTTACATTTACATTTAGGGCATTTAGCAGACACTTTTATCCAAAGCGACTTACAATAAGTACATTTGTCAAAAGAAGTGCAACAATATATCGCTGTCGGTACAGTAAGGATGTTCATAGAACCAAGTGCAAGTACAACAATCGCTAGGCTAACGAATTCCCTGTGCTACAGCAATGATAGCAGCTACTGCAGTTGCTACACAACTTCTGTGTTTGGGTTTAAATTCAATCATGCTGAGGGATAGTGTGTGTTTGTGCATGCTTGCGAGAGATACCAGATCTTCTGCTATTGCAAGGTTTATAGTGCTACTGAGTAGTCAACAGTAAAGAAAAAACATGACATTAATAATGAAGTCCCCAGAGACAATGGGCCACTGGGCCATAGTAGGTAGGTACTAAATGCATCACGTTCAAACTTCTCTGGGACCGACCAGATGGTGCTCAACTCACAGAGCAGGGCAGCCCATATCAATTAGCCCACTTATAAATGATTAAGGCAAACTTTCAGGCACACTGCTGTAATTGTATACCTTATGCGTTTCAAGCAACATTGTTATAAGTGACGGTGGCTTCTCAAATGATGGCCCATGTCCACTCACGTCTTGTGAATCATTCAGGGGTAAAATGGTTAGCATTCAAAACAGTGTATGATGAGTAGGCCTTTATTTAGATAAATGGCCTATTAATAACTCACTTTATAAATAGTGCCCATTTCCATGGGTAAATGATAATAATAGTGTCATTAACGTTGCACTACTAGTGTCAAACTGTAAGGTTTGGTGGACTTATTATCCCATGCAGGCCAAAAACACACTTCTTCAATAATACTTCACTTTACTTTATTACTGGTTCGCAATATAGGACAGGACAGTACAGTAAAGGCAATGAAAATCAATTAAACTGTGCCAATACACATACCTCTTTCCATTTAAGTTGCTTGATACTCATTTTCAGAGCC
The DNA here is from genome assembly GCA_900291075.1 of Melanogrammus aeglefinus. Classification (NCBI taxonomy): domain Eukaryota; kingdom Metazoa; phylum Chordata; class Actinopteri; order Gadiformes; family Gadidae; genus Melanogrammus; species Melanogrammus aeglefinus. The sequence goes on along the minus strand of OLKM01001134.1, from coordinate 81,572 downwards.
TCCAGTGATGTTTTTGCTTTGGATGTATCCACAGTCACTGGCTTCTTCTTCCGCTGATGCTTGTTTCCAGGTTCATGCCGATCTCTGGGCCGATGGTGGGTCGAACCCCCGTTCGAGTTGCCATTCGTCTCCTGCTTTCCCTGAATCACTCTACCAGCACATTTGATTTGCAGCACTTTCTCACCTCGCAACCGGTTAAGGTGCTTACCAACATGGGTTGAAATTGCATAGCCTATATCAGTGTTTACTTTTCCCTCTGTATTCCTGTCATCTCTGCCCATTTTGCTACGACTCCGAGCCTTGTCCTTGCTTGCGAGGGGCGTCCCCGAGCCTTGTACCCCGGTGGCGGAGGGGACACAAGAGGGCACAGGAGGCGAGAGGCTGGCGGCCGGGGAGGTATCGAGCACCAGCTCCTCGGTAACATTGTCCTTGTCTCCACTAGATGCTGTCGTATGGTCGGCTGCTCAACTTCACCAGCATGGTCGCTCATTTCTAAACAAATTGGACTGGACACTGTTAAGCAATACAAGATTACAACTCGCCGCACAGTCACCCGGAACCAGCAAGCCATCCACCGCTATCCTATACATGGATACCCGCTCTGCATCGCATCGACGGGGCAGGGCTCGACAGAGCAACCCGCGGCTTCACTGGAACTAGTATACCCCATTATAACTGCAAATATACCTCATGACCTGGTCTGCTGCTGCTACTTCTGTGTGCTGCCAGTTGCCATCGCTAGCCAAACCAATACAACGAAAAAAACCCACGACCTGGTAGCTGGTTGTCAACATCCCTGACCGCTGCGGGTGGTGGTCCTGCCGGGGAAAGCGACCTCTCTAGCCGACCTCACAACCGTCTTCCCCGGCCCGATGCGTTTCCAGTTCTACGATGGCCTTTTCAAAGTTACAACCATTTGACTACATTGTATATCTCATGGGAGACCGAGAGAATAAATGAGTTCAATTTGGAGAGGTTGTCTCTCCCCCGTTATAGAAACACACGGTATCGCTGGTGGACGATTCCGTTGGTGGAGCGGTGACTTCGGTTGAGTTTGGTCCGTCGCGCCGCCTCCGTCAGAAACAGCAACATGACTCAAAGGGGGATACGGTCACAGATCGTGGCATCCCAGTTACCCTACATGCCCACTGCACCGTCAGTCAACGGACGTGGGAAGGCGTGGCTGACGGATGGGGGAGTAGTCTTTGCAGAGGCATCCGGTCAGCCAATTCATATCGCTTCGGCGCTCCATGTTTTTAAGACGTCCCCGAGCCTTGTACCCCGGTGGCGGAGGGGACACAAGAGGGCACAGGAGGCGAGAGGCTGGCGGCCGGGGAGGTATCGAGCACCAGCTCCTCGGTAACATTGTCCTTGTCTCCACTAGATGCTGTCGTATGGTCGGGCTCAACCTTCACAGCATGGTCACTCATTCTAAACAAATTGGACTGACACTGTTAAGCAATACAAGATTACAACTCGCCGCACAGTCACCCGGAACCAGCAAGCCATCCACCGCTATCCTATACATGGATACCCGCTCTGCATCGCATCGACGGGGCAGGGCTCGACAGAGCAACCCGCGGCTTCACTGGAACTAGTATACCCCATTGTAACTGCAAATATACCTCATGACCTGGTCTGCTGCTGCTACTTCTGTGTGCTGCCAGTTGCCATCGCTAGCCAAACCAATACAACGAAAAAACCACGACCTGGTAGCTGGTTGTCAACATCCCTGACCGCTGCCGGGTGGTGGTCCTGCCGGGGAAAGCGACCTCTCTAGCCGACCTCACAACCGTCTTCCCCGGCCCGATGCGTTTCCAGTTCTACGATGGCCTTTTCAAAGTTACACCATTTGACTACATTGTATATCTCATGGGAGACCGAGAGAATAAATGAGTTCAATTTGGAGAGGTTGTCTCTCCCCCCGTTATAGAAACACACGGTATCGCTGGTGGACGATTCCGTTGGTGGAGCGGAGACTTCGGTTGAGTTTGGTCCGTCGCGCCGCCTCCGTCAGAAACAGCAACATGACTCAAAGGGGGATACGGTCACAGATCGTGGCATCCCAGTTACAGGCTACTGAGGCTCGCGGGGGCGAGCGTGGTATCCCAGTGAACGGCTTCCGAGGCTCGCGGGAGCGAGCATTGGTTGCCGTTCACTGGGATGCCACGTTCTGTGACCGTATACCCCCTTTTCATGACTGAAGGAGAGACTTGTTTCGTTCAGGTTCAACGGCGGTCTAGCAATATTTCCCCTAGCCTAGTATATATGGCCCGGAGTACGGTGGTGTAGGCCTACATCACGAGATACTTGAAACATGATGAATGCTAAGGGTTGGCATACATTAACGTGCTACAGGTGTTGACCCCTACTCGCACATATTAATATATTATTTATTTACTAAATCTACATTTATATTTATTGGCTTGTATTTCTTTCTCTATTTGTCACTTGGCTGTCGTAGAAAAACAAATTTACCCCTTTGGATTTTCCTGAAGTAGACTATTTATCTATTTGCTGAGAAATCTGTTACAAAAACGAGACGATGTTTCATATTACAACTCCATCGCCAGTTCCCATGGTGACTGAATGTGTGTTTCACAGCGCGCTATCAGCACTTGGTAACATCTGGATCAGAGCCCAGTAGGCCTACATCTGGATATGTTTTATTTACATATGTGTGATGAACGTCGTCGACAATAGTCTACTATACCGGGATGGACAAGTTGTTGACTAATGCGACTAACCTGGTTCAAGAGGGAGATTTCAGTGTTCAGTAGCCTACAGGTGAATTTGATCTGGGTAGGACTCCTGCAGCCTACCACAGCATAGACACAGGGAGAAATAGGCCTGTGAAGTTAAATCCACGTAAAATAGAGAAGTAATAACCCCGCTAGGACAAATGCAGGACCAGCAAATAGTTTGCCCCTCTCAGATTCCATGGGCGGCTGCATTATTATGGTACGGTAAAAGGATGGGGATCTTAATGAGTTTACCGTAAAGAATGCCTACCCCCTTGATAGAATAGATGATTTGCTTAGTAGGGCCTGTTTGAACATTATAGTCTTCGGACAGCCGCATATGAGATCCTACAGCTCCATCAAAGGCAGACTCTGACTTCTCAATAGAAGACCGTACCCTTGCCTCATCCACGAGATGCACTCTTTTTTCAAGGGCCTTTCTGAAGAGATTAAAGATTATTCCCTGTCGCCTGCCTACTTCGTTTGACGACGTGCTGGATGTGGCCATCCGTGTTGACACTTGGCTGAGTCAGCAGCGCAGTTTGAGGGATTCACTCAACACCCAGCGAACTGATCACCTCTCATCTTTCTTTTGCTGGCTCCCATTGGGTCAAGATGGCCTTGGCTCACCAGCCCAACCTGAGCCGATGTAGATCGACCGGACTGAGAGAGCCAGCTGAGAGAAAGAGGAGGTTGGATTCTAAAGCCTGTCTCTACTGTGGTCACCCAGCTCACTTCTTCTTCACTTGTCCAAAGGACATTGCTCACAAGTGAGACGGAGAGTTGTGGAAAGCAAAATTCCCTTAAATATCTCCCCATTCCTCTGGACTATTCTGAGAGCCAGTGTGATGTGGAGGAGTCATCAGCACACCACATCTGTGCTCATTGACTCTGGTGCAGAGGAGAGTTGTATCGATGCATCCATGGCTATCAAGTGGGGAGTTCCGGTCACCTCCCTGCAACCCCCCCTGAATGCCTCCGCACGGAATGGGAAGGCAGGGGACGACTCATCTCTGCCTGCAGGGCCCGTGCAACAGCCATTCAAGGGCCCGCAACGGATAAGCAGGGAATTGTCCTGCAGCAGGGGATGTGTCCGCAGGCCCCGTGGCACCTGTTGTCACAGGACCTGCACCAGATAACCGGGCTACCGCTCCTGCGGGACAGGGACGGCCCCTGATACCGTCATTGACTCCAAGCAAACGGATAATTGCAGAGGTCAAAGATAAGGAGACCCCCCCCCCCCAGTGGCATGGCATGCGTGGACGACATCCACTATAAAGGGGCAATGTATGATGAGGGGTAGATGAACAGAGTCTACTACTGGGGAGGAAGAAATTATTGAATAATGTGACGCCGTTGAACACCTGGTTCAAAGGCGATAGGGAGGTTGATAAATGAGGGCGGAGAGAAATTTGTGAGGTGGGAACAAGGAAGTGTGAACAAGGAAGACACTCCGTGTGGTGAAGGGGGTTGACATTAACCGCAGACGCTGCTTGAGGGGGAGCCACCAGAATATGTGACAGGAGACTGGAGCGATGTGAGTGGACATGTCAGGTGTACGGACCTGTAAAACTCACTGCCCCTCCCTCCCTGATCCACACTCCTGGTTAAGTGCTCCTCTGTCTTTTACAGACGTATCTGCTCAGTGGAACAGTTTTAAATAGTGGCTGACAATTAAGTAATGTTGTATTGCTGATGTTTGTAGAAAATGTGGGTTTATAAATATAGGTCCGATATTATAGCATGGTTTGGTAGGCAGGGAAAGGTGGGCTGATCATGGCAGTATTTTAAAATCTGTTCAAAAAAAATACGATTTAGCTGCAGTAATGTTGTTTGGCCTAAAGGTGTCTCTATTGAGTGCCTCTCTGTCCTGTGTAGAGGCGTTTTTCTAAAATGACTAATCTGTTATAAAAACTCTGTATTCAGAAAAGAAATAAATGCAATGTGCTGGATAAAATTTTCAATTGGATTGCATACAACAAATGGGCCGGAGGTGTTTGCAGCAAGGCAGGACTTGAACCACCTATGACTTGAACCACCACCTCCACCAATGGGTGAGTTTACAGCAGAAAAACAGCAGCGTCAGGGCAACTAGGGCAGCCACCAGGAGAGACTGTGTTAGTAGACGTAGGCCTAGTTAGTTCGGCCAAACAGTCTTCTCACAGGCCTCAAGCCCGCACTCCCTATTGAACTCGAAGCACCAGCTTTCTATAATTTGAAACCAAATTTAAGAGATGGCTGGTTAAAAACATAAAAACTGCCATCATCAATAGCTGATCTACCTCGTCCTAGGTACATGCCCTGCTTTAACTGTAGGCCTACTTATTATTTATTTTTCATGTCTGTTTCTCTCTCTTCCTTCTTTTATACATCTTTCTCGCTCGTAAATGGTAGGCCTATTTGTAGCTTTACTCAATCATAAATCATCAAATTCATAACGTTGAAATATTATACCTTGAAAACAATGTAGCCTAATCTGAATTCATTCGTTTTAAATTCGCCTTTTTTAAGTTCAAATAATGCATTTCGAGTTGTAGGCCTACTATTTCAGAAACGCGAGTCAAATAAATGTCAAGGTTCAATCGGAAGATGAAATTAAGGAAGTTGCAGATATTGGAAATGCGATTTTGATTGCTCATGAAAATGTGTGATTACAGTCGCTTTCCGCACGGAACGGATATTCTCCTCCCAGTTCGCCAGCTGACCACGATAATAATTTACATCCAGCACCTTTAGAGAGATTTCTATAACAATAGCCTAGTAGGCCTAGGCCTATAGGCCTATATTGCCTTTCCAATTGCCTATTAGTAGGCTATATCAGTGAAGATTGCGTTTAACCTTTTTGCTCAAGAGAGATGGAATAGACTTAAGACTAAAACTGGAGCGACTGGTCCCAATTGAGACGTTCAAGGGTCACTGAAGTCGCAATAAACAAGGCTTGCTCGTGTTTTAAATAGCTTTCTTTGTCCCATTGTATATTTTTGATGTATGAAATGTTGTTCTGGTTATTGAATAAATAAATGTAATAAATATAAGGTTAAAATAAATATATAGGCTATATATCGCATCAAGTCGGATGTAGGCTATAATAAATATAAATGAGGGCCTATGCCTTTAAATAGGCGCTCGCAGCCGGATCGATGTGAACATGCTGCGATCCACAGAGTAGGACGGCCACATGATGTTATTCCGGGACTGATAGAGAATGCCAATTGGCTCAAATTTGTGTGCCATCCAAAATATCGGACATTCTCTTTTTATTTCCTTCGAGCTGACAGTGAATGCTGTGATCCATGAGGATCGAGGCAGGCGGCTCCCCGGTACCACGACGGACTCTCTGCTCATCCTTCCGAGAACCAGTATACAGCGATGTAACCCGAAGTCCGGCTGCACCGAATAAACGGCTTGTGTATGACTAGTGAACATGCCGTCGCCGATGTAGAGACGAGGGTCGGTTTGCTGATGTGGTTCACACTCTGCTAGTTAATTTACATTTAGGGGATTTTCGACCTACCATTCATTCACACACCGACGGCAGAGTCATTCACGCAGGGCGACAGCACAGCTCAACAGGGTGAATTGTCTTGCTCAGGATCACCTCGACACCGAGCCAGAAGTAGCCGGGGATCGAACTAGCAACCTTCAAGTTACCTGTCAACCCGATCGACCTCCTGAGCTACTGTCGCACCGGGCCATGTGATTCAACGGGGACCCGCCATCCATCCCGACGGAGCGGCTCACGATGCCCAGGGCTCTACGGAGGCTGGTTCACTTGATGGTGTACTGCCCTCTGTCGAAGGGCTTCCAGGTACGGACAGATAATAAAACGCCATTTTCAAAATACCCCTTCTATAAGGATGCTATCCGCGTGTCAGTGGTCAATATGCTTCAGGCATTAATGAATAGGCTGCCCGACCCATTCTAGTGCTCCCATCGGAGAGATGCTGACATCAATATGGTGGACACTTTTTAACAGAGGATACCCCTCTCCATGTATCCAACATATGACCAGCCCATGTTAATGTGTTTAATTAACTTAACGTATTCCTTTGTGAATACAATTATAGGCAAAAACGTGTGAGATCGTATATAGATGCCAACCATAGGCCTACTAGCATTTTTGCATTCAGGGTGAATTTATGACAATTTCAGTCCCCATGTAAATTTCCCTTCCAAGATTAGATATGACCCTTTTAAATCTGTAACGTCTTGGTGGGCGGGGGGTCCCCCTTTCCCCTAGTCAGTTGCCTTTGAAACAAACCATTGCGGATGTGAAACATACATCATTCCATTGGGCTAAGTCCCCCTAAAGGTCAAGTCCTAGATCGGCCCCTATTTGATATTCATGATCTCCACGCCTTCATTTTTCATATCCTTCATTTTCCCAGAGTCGCCTCCCAGCCATAAAGGTGAAGTACCTGCTGTTGGCATGGCTGTGCATCCTGGGGGCCAGCTGGGTTGTCTACATGCAGTACGCCTCCTACACTGAGCTCTGCCGTGGACACGTCTGTCAAGTGGTCATCGTAAGTTATACTGGTGAACTGTAATGACGCTCAAAGGGCTTTACAGTGGTATTCTAAACAGTAGGCTAGATATTATGCACTCAATGGTCTAAAGTGTATGCAATGTGTAAGTGTTGTTTGAGAAAAGTTACAGGCAGGTTGTAAATGAATCAGTTCCATCTGACTGGCCAGGTGGAGGTCCAGTCGTATGGAGGTCCACAAGTATAAAAAAGCAGGGAATTAGAACTAATCAATTGTGAACAAGCAAGGATCAATGTAGATCAGCACATTAGACAGATGTGTACAACATACGATATGTCTCGACCTACAGCTCACTATTAATGAGGGTGAGAATATCTCCCTCATTAATAGCGGCATAAAGTAAATAGGCCATAAAGTAAAATCCCACTACATACTGTATGTAGTGGGCACGCATCCAAATCTAACTCTTTCTCCTTCTAACATGTCTTTCCTTCTTAATAAACCAATCTGCTGTCCACAGCGGCTTCCTGACCGATCCGGGAAACCAGGGGGTTTCACACGACAGTGGTACCTAAATTTAGACTAGATTGATCTTCCTTGGGACACTTCCTGTGGTTAATGGCACTTGTTTCCTGTTTGGGTCTCCAGTGCGATCACTACAGGAGAGGAATCATCTCTGGGTCAGCCTGCAAGGCCCTGTGTGACCAGAGGACTCTGACCCTGCAGAGATGCCTGTCCACATCCCCTGCTTACCAGGTACACACACAAGTACATGGAGCACACACATGCTCACACCCCCACACGCAGACACACACGTACGAAAACACACACATACCACACACGCACACACACACAGCCACATATATAGCACATCCATCTCTAAATGGACATCTCCGAGAGCTATAATCAAAAGTGTGTTTATTTACATTAACATCATGAGGACCGGATGGATGCAAGCCAGGTGGGGGCTTACTACATGAATCTTAGTGGGTATGCATGTTGTAATGACACTGAATGACGTATCGGTGGCGGAGGTGGTTCGCCTCGCCCCACCCACCTTCATGCTACCTGTAGGTGTACGATGGTCAGTGGAAGGACCGGGCCGTGGTGATCAAGTGTGGGCTGCAGGAGAGCCTGAAGACGATGGGGGCTCCGGACCCAGGACTCAGACCGGAGGCCAGCCTGTTCGACAAGCCCACCCGCGGGACGTCCATGGACGAGTTCAGGGAGATGCTCCATAGCTTCTTCAAGGTGCCTCTCTTCCTCGGTCTCTGCAGATATAACCCTTAAATGTACACCGAATAAACAATACATAAAGTCAATTATAACACTATTTAAAATATTCATTATGTTCACATTCAACACAAACGCTGAACCAGCTGTCTGCGTCTCCCAGTGCACACTCAATACACCCACACCACTGTTGAGAATATCAGGGGAAGTGAAACTGGGGGATGTCAATTGCATGGTCAATGATGCATGGTTCATGCCAGGGGCCCTCTCCGACTTCAGCTGCTAGAACAAAGGTCATTCAGTTGAAATGCTTCAACATGTATAGAGGCAGGTAGTCACGTTATTGTGTCTCAACGCTGAAAGGCGCTATCGTACGGACAGTTGAAGGAAGCAGTGAATTAATGTTCTGGTCAAAGCAGCCAGTCTTTATAGTAAACCTTAGTGTGTAGTGCAGGGGAAAAGCGATCCAATTATTCTCAACTTGTGCTTTTTGAAAAGGGATACATTTACACCCTGGCTGTTAAAATGACGTCTATGCAAACAAATATTGAGAGCAGTTACTGTTATCTTGATTTATTGCTTTAATATTAGATTGCTAAAAACAGTTTCTGTGTTTGGAAAAAGGCTTTATGTTGCTTACAATTCCATCAATAAAATTGTATTGAATAAGATTTACATTTACATTTAGGGTATTTAGTAGACGCTTTTATCCAAAGTGACTTACAAAAAGTACATTTGTCATCAGAAGTGAAACAATATATTGCTGTCAGTACAGTAAAGATGTTCATAGAACCAAGTGCAAGTACTAACAATCGCTAGGCTAAACCATTCCCTGTGTACAGCAAGGATAGCAGCTACTGCAGATGCTACACAATTGAAGATATGGGTATTTTATGATATTATAATTTTTTTCAGCAAAGGTCTTTACAAGGTCATTATCACTCCACTAACTTTTTCAAGATGTACAGTATATCTTGACGAAATCACACATTTTAGAGTTGAATAACATGGTTGTCACCACTATATTAAAGGACAATTCCGGTATTTACAACATCGAGCCCCCTTTCTGATTTGTCTAAGAGGAAATGGAGTGGTTAACACCGAAATTTAGAATATTGGTCCTGTATTTTGCTAATTTCGAATCACCCCTGCCTGCTTCACAATGACTGGCTAAAACCTGTCCTTAAAACACCCCTAAATGTCCGTAACCGGAAACGGAAAGGAGGGGGGTGGTTGTAGTCTTTTCGCTCGGTTGTAGCCCGACTGTTGATAGAACTGAGCGAAAAAACTACAACCACTTTCCCTTTCCATTTCCGGTTCCAGTCCGGTTTCCGTTTCAATGGATTTACAAAATGCCAAATAAAACACGACAGAAACGGTATTTCGCTACGATACTGGATAAAGAACATCAACGAACACCACATTTCAACAACAAACGTTTAGGGGTGTTTTAAGGACAGTTTTGTGAATTCACATAGCCAGCCAATGTGAAGCAGGCAGGGGCGATTCGAAATTAGCCAAATACCCGAGACAGGATCAATATTCAAAATTAACCCCTAACCTCTATTTCATCCGAGACAAACCAGAAAGAGGGCTCAATGTTCAAAATACCGGAATTGTCCTTTAACATTTGTTCTTCTCGCAGATGCTTATACCTTACATAACAGGAAAAATAAGTATGGTGCTGGACAACCATAGTTTAAAGACTACTACATATTGCACTGTTACGGCCTCACTAACATACTGACGGTTTGAAACTCTGCACCCCTGAAGTCCAACCTGGGTGACCAGCCGTCCCTCAACGCTCTGGTGGAGAGGGTCATCACACTGGCCGACGTCACCCAAGACGGCAAGGTGTCACTGGCCGAGGCCAAGTCGGTGTGGGCCCTACTGCAGATAAACGAGTTTCTCCTGATGCTGGCGCTGCAAGAGAAGGAGCACACCCCCAAGCTGCTGGGCTTCTGCGGGGACCTCTACGTGACGGAGCGCGTGGCCCACAGCGCCCTCTACCGGCTGGACGTCCCCAGCTACCTGCGGCCCCTTGTCCCCGAGGCTGTGAGCTCCGGCCTCAACCGCTGGCTGGCCCCGGCCTGGCCCCGCCGCGCTCGCATCACCATCGGCCTGCTGGAGTTCGTGGAGGAGATCTTCCACGGCGCCTACGGCAGCTTCCTGATGTGCGACGCCAGCCCGCGGCAGGTGGGCTACAACGGCCGGTATGACTGCCGCATGGCCGACCTGCGCAGCGTGGCGTCCGAGGCCACAGTGCGGGGGTACCTGCGCGGGCGGCGCTGCGAGACCAACGCCGACTGCACGTACGGCCGCGACTGCACCGCCACGTGCGACCGGCTGGCCAAGCAGTGCAACCTGGAGGTGGTGCGGCCCAACCTGGCCAAGGTGTGCACGCTGCTGCAGGACTTCCTTCTGTCTGGGGCACCAGCGGAGCTGCGGCCGGACCTGGAGAAGCAGCTGCGCACCTGCGTGACGCTCAGCGGCCTGGCCAGTCAGATGGAGGTCCACCACTCGCTGGTGCTCAACAACCTGAAGACCCTGCTGTGGAAGAAGATCTCCAACACGCAGTACTCGTAAGACACACGCCAGCAGAGGGGTGGGGTAGGGGGGGGCTGGGAGAAGAGACGTGGTCCTGTAGGACCGAGAGGAAGCACTGCAAGGACGGTTTTTTTGCAGCAGGGTGTGACTCACTAACGTTTGTCAGTGGGATTTCTCTGGTTGCCAATGGTCCATTATCGGTTTTTACACAAGACTATGAATTAGATGAAACTGTGAATTTATTAAATAAAAGCAGAAGCCTCTTTCAAATGTGTTTTTGTTATATGCTTTGTGTTGTAAAGCTTAGTATTATGTCAATCTATTATTGAGAGGGATTTTGCCTGTGTTTGAAGACAAATAAAATAAATATTTTGTTTTCTGAAATAACCAATTGCCCTGGTTTTCACAAATACATTTAAATTGGAAATATTATTGGTTGTGTGAACATTAATGGGTTACTAATGCATGTTTTACTTGCACTATAGTACAAGGGATATTGTTTAAGTCCTTGGTCCTGGTCCATGGTCATTTTTCCTAAGATCTTGATACAGTTTAGAACACTTGAGCATTAAGTTAATAAGTGTTGAACCTATCACACAACTAACATTTTATGACCAGGGTAAAAATACTGAAAAGGCCATTTGCAAATTGAGCATCTTACAAGTTTTTCTGGCGATTAAAGAAATGTGAGGACCTTCACAAGATCAATGTCCACTACTTGATTGCTATTGAACACAAGATACGATGCAAACAGTTTAAGCCTGCTGCAAGCCTTATCAGAAGCACCAACCCCCAGTAGGCTTGAGTCTCAAGTGTTTCATTTTAAAACAAATATTTGGTCAATTGGAGTAATTTTGAATAACCTATTATATATTATAAATTTATAAATAACAGGAAGCCCCAGTATCATATTTCTTGGTTCTGAATACAACACATTCACATTTCAGCCACCAGAGGTCCTGTTTATTCAAGAAAAAACATTGCTATGAATGAAAATGTGACTTTGAACACTTGAAATTACCATTCCAATACCATACCAGTCAACTTAGGACAAGCCAACATAACCGTAAATTCTGAAAAAGAAAACGTATTTTATTGAGTAATATTCAGTCGTACACGTTTCACACCAAGTGACAAAGAAAAAAGTAAGTGTTGAGTAAGAAGGACATCTGAGATGACTATTTACAAACCCGAGCATCCACCGTTGCATATCTGCTACACAGCATTCAATCTCAATACAACATCCTAAAGCCGAATGCCGAGGCTCAACAACTGAACGTGACAGTAAGATGATATCACCATCAAACCCCCTAACCCGCAGTAGAAGCTCTTGACCTTAGCGATGCATCATTCAAAAAGCAAACAAAATGTGTCTCAGTCCTGGGGCTCACGAGCTCTGCGTGGAGGGCGGCTGTGGCGGCGTCATCAACCCGTGCAGCAGCTCCATCTGCCGCCGCTTGTCCTTGGCCCGGTTCACCGTTATCTTGAACAGGCGGCAGTACAGCTCCATGGCGAGGGGCGTGTCGTCGTTGCCGGGCACCGGGTAGGTCAGCAGGCTGGGGTTGCAGTTGGAGTCCACCATGCCCACCGTGGGGATGTTCATCTTGGCAGCGTCGCGCACGCCGACATGCTGCTGGAACACGTTGTTGAGTGTGGACAGGAAAACCACCAGGTCAGGGAGCCGCACGCCGGGCCCGTACTGGATGGGCGCGTTGGTGAGCAGGCCGCCCTGCCAGTAGCGGGTGTGAGCGTACTCGCCGCACTCCCTGGCCGTGCACTCCACCAGGTGGCTGAACTGGCGGCGGCGGCTGACGAAGAGGATGATGCCGCCGCGGTACGCTACGTGGGCCGTGAAGTTGAGCGCCAGTTGCAGGTGCTCCACGGTCTGGTCCAGATCGATGATGTCCTGGTCCAGACGGCAGCCGAACAGGTACGGCTGCATCAGCCTGGGGGGGAGAGAGACAAGGTTCTGGGATCAATCCGTGAGCTCTTCATCTGTCAGCGAGATGGCCTAACTGATGAGGAGCCAATACATTCAGGCATTAGCATGTAAGTTGCTACTGGCTCCTTTTTAAATTCTGTAAATAGCACATAATCCCCCCACATTTTTGGTGACATAATAACTACGGTTACATGAACAGTAATAGTCAACCATAATTGAGTGATCTTAGTGGGAAGCAATTTTATCTTTCGGTTGTAACCATGACAGCCAATGCAGCGAAATATTCACTTGTTCTCACAATTAAATACATCACATACAAAATACAAACCGCTAACCGATACAATCGTTTTTGAGAAAGCAGCCTGGCATTTCCCCCAAAAGCTGGGATTTGTAAAATTCATCATACCTGTGTCTGCATCCTTTTTTGTGACCTAGGTGAACTCTTGCATCGAACAAGTCTTTCAAAGAGAAAAGCTCTGACAGGCGGAAGAAGTCTTCAGTTTCCAGTGGCTGGCTCAGGATTTTGTCTAAATAACAGTATATTAAGAGCAGAATCATCGCCATGTCATATATATTTGTTTATGGTGTTAACCGGGGTACTGTGTACTATTTGTACTGTATACATTGTGGAATATGTGAACTAGGTGCGCTATGCGTACGTCTCAACCCATCTGCTAAGAGGAATATGCTCACCTGTCGCGTTAATGTCCGCTTGGATCTGAGGCGACTTGATTTGTGCAGCAGCGACAGAGAGATGCCCATGGCTGGAGCAACCGACTGGTACAAATCGAGGATTACATAAAGCCCAAATACCTGGAAAATAACAGAACTAAGGACATGAAGAAGCACGGCCCTAAGCTCAACCTGACCACCAACATGCAGCTACCGAACCATGACACACATTGTTCACCTTACAGACGAGTTAAAGGTTTCATTATCCTTACTAGACAACGGTGGACATTTGATAACAAAAGGTATATAACGCTCACCGTCAATACAATTACATATCATCATACCTTTCGTTAAAACTCGGGCGGCCATGCTTGCTGATGTTCCCACCCACAGAAGGTCACAGCGTTGCCAATGTCAGTGTTGCCAGATTGGGCAAAATTGGGCAGGAAATCTGGCCCAATCTGGCAAAACTGGATGCGAGGTCCCCGAAATGACGTAAAGCCTGTGCGCCGGTACACGCGACGCTTCTTTGTGACATCACCGTTGAAAAGGGACTACACTCATGGACCTATTAAAAAAAAGACTACACTTCCCATATAATCGAGCATTCAAGAACAAACCTAACAACTTTATTCAGTAATACAAATCAGCCACTGACACAAGCTAACGCGAAAGCTCTCCGCTGAGAACGTGTTTGAACAAGTGTAAAGAACGCATATTCAATATGGCCAAATGCATTGTGTCTACATTTATTCCTCCGCTTGCTCTCTGCATTTCTGAGAGCTCAAACAAAATAAAAAATCATTTGTTGGAGGTAAAAATGGTCCTAACACTGTGTAGTCATAACGCTGCATCAATATCATTTAGAATATGCCTAAAAAAAATGTAAAGCAAAAAATAGTGTTCACTGAAAAAATAACAACATTGAATGAAATCCGGGTTCAGAACTAACTAAACAAACTGTTAACCTTTCTTTTTTTTTAAACCTAACCTTGAATAATTTGCATTAGTTTCAAGGCTTGTATACTAATGTGGTGTGCACTTTTCTAGACACTCGAACGGATGAACGTAAGCTTTCTTTTGACATGCTCCAAGGTCTTGGTCTGTGAAATGAATCAAATTAAAACAATTACAATCTTCAGAAATTCCAAGGCCATTCACAAAAACTGGATGATGAGAGTCAGACAATTTCCATTGTCTGACTATAAGAAAACCCCTAGAAGATCGAGAAACTACTCACAAACTCTAAACTGCCATGTACTGCAGGATAAAGGATGCACAAATGCTTAATTGCAATAGTGATATGTTGGATTGCAGCTTGGCTATAGTTTTTCTGACTATGTACCTTTGAGCGAAGCCCCTTCCTGTATCTTCTGGGAAACATGTTGCTCCTCTCCCCTGTGGTCAGGGCTATGTAAGGCTTGAGAGGAATGCCAGGATCAATTGCCCTGGGCAGAGACCTGGGCAAGAAGGTGTAGGAGATCAATCAGACTGCACCTTTACTGCTACTGACTAAGAAGTACTAGTCCACTGCTATCCCTGCTCTAGGTAGCTTGTCACTTCAGCCAACATTTTTGGTGCAAAATCAAGTAATTAGATATTACCTTACTTTGAAAGTGAATTCCAATGATTACAACAGTCAGACACAAATCGAAATCAAC